>NIVC01000612.1:0-27500 GCA_002269645.1 Macrostomum lignano
AGATTTGCACTGGGCGACGCAGAAAGTTTTGAAACCTTCCAATCTTCTTAATCTGTAACAATTAAAATGCTGCACGTATTCACTTCAGCTGTCATTAGGAAAAGTACAAAGCAGCAGTAAAGGTAAAGTCTGTTTAAAGCGGCAGTCACGTAAGCGTCCTGCAAGAGATAAGCAAATCCAATTTAATAAGGAGAACGTGACGAAAGTCGGAGACAAGGAAAAAGGAAGACAGTGGGGTAGACAAGAGAGACAGTGAGGTAGACAAGTGAGACAGTAAGGGTAGACAAGGGGACAGTAAGGGTAGAAAGGAGACAGTAAGGGTAGACAAGGGAGACAGTAAGGGTAGACAAGGAGACAGTGGGTAGACAAGGGAGACAATGGGGTAGATAAAAGAGATAGTGAGGTAGAGAAGGATACAGTGGGGTAGACAAGGGAGACAGTGGGTAGACAAGGGAGACAGTGGGTAGCTAAGGGAGACAGTGGGGTAGCTAAGGGAGACAATGGGTAGATAAAAGAGATAGTGAGGTAGAGAAGGGATACAGTGGGGTAGACAAGGGAGACAGCCGGTAGACAAGGTAGACAGTGGAGTAGACAAGGATACAGTGGGTAGACAAGGTAGACAGTGGGGTAGACAAGGGAGACAGTGGGTAGACAAGGGAGACCGTGGGGTAGACAAGGGAGACAGTGGGGTAGACAAGGGAGACAGTGGGGTAGACAAGGGAGACAGCGGGGTAGACAAGGGAGACAGCGGGGCAGACAATGTAAACAGTGGGGTGCCATGGCTACATGGTATCAGCATCACCAGCTAAAGGCTACGATTTCGCTGACATCAACTCCTGCATCTCTATCGCCTCGGACCCCAATCGATCTCCCAATCTACCACGGCCGATCCTCAACAGTCTGAACCGGTTGGCCTCTACCTCGGTCAATCTGACTATCCAGGCTTCGACTTCTTCGCCTAGCAACAGGAAAAAGACTTTATTGTTAGCGTTAGCAACCAGCCGAGTCGCTAATGAGCTGGTTGGTCGCCTTCGAAAAATGATATTGGCTCTTGGATAATTTTGTTGTAGCTGACGGCGCAGTCCTGGCAGGTGGTAGAGAAGACTCAGTGAAGCGCATCGCCCCGGAGGCAGCAGAACAAGGATTCGATCGTCTGAGTCGTCTGAGTTTGTTGAGCAGCCTTGAATTGATGATTTGGTATGCCTTTTTGTAATTTTGATATTTTCCGTTGTTTCACTAAGATTATAATATACACGAACTTGTTCGCCTACTAATAGTAGAAGAAAGTCTTCAAAATGATGAAAAGATTTCTCAGATAAAGAAGCACCAAGAAGGGTGGGATGTAGGAAGCTAGAGAGAGAGAGAGAGAGAGAGATGTAGGGAGCCATAGAGAGACTTAAGGAGATTGGAGAGATGTAGGAGTTAGGAGAGATGATAGGAAGGTATAGAGAGACGAAGGAAGTTAGGGAGAGATGTAGGGAGGTATAGAGCGATGCAGATATTCACCTAACAAAGTAGCCAGAGCCAGCAAGGTCACAGACAAGACTGACGCCATTGCAGCGCAAGAAACTACTACTATAATAGTATGGGGGTAGCAGCAGTAGTAGAGCCAATTGTAGCCATTCTGTCGCAGTCGCATTCGTCCAGTTTTTCAGCGCTTTGGTCAACAGTAGTTCCCTGATTGATTAAATAATGTTGCTTGGCTTTCATGCATTGCTCTTTCAGACCTGAAAGTTGTTTAAAAATGCAATTAGGTCGCTCTTCACTAGCTCAAATTAAACCAGACTGGCGCACATTCAACATGGGCGTCTTCCCGACACCCAAATTGACGTCTTCCCGACATCCGAATTGACGTCTTCCCGACACCCAAATTGACGTCTTCCCGACATCCAAATTGACGTCTTTCCGACATCCGAATTGACGTCTTCCCGACACCCAAATTAACGTCTTCCCGACATCCGAATTGACGTCTTTCCGACATCCGAATTGACGTCTTCCCGAAATTCAAATAATCCAAATTGCCGTCTTCTTTGACACCCAAATTGACGTATTCCCGTCACCAAAATTGACGTCTTCCCGACACCAAAATTGACGTCTTCCCGACACTCAAACTGACGTCTTCCCGACACCAAAATTGACGTCTTCCCGACACTCAAATTGACGTCTTCCCGACACCAAAATTGACATGCTCCTGTCACAAAGATTCGTGCAAAATCCCACCTGCTAGATGTAGAACTCGGGGGTCTGCCTGAATCATATGTATGCTTATCTGCAAGCGATTACAAATTCGTTTTAAGAAAACTGTTCTTAGGAAGCTTAAATATCAGGATTAGCTCATTTTACCTTGGATAGTTGTCTTCGTTAGTCACGAGCTCTTGAAACATCTCGTGCCACTCGTCCGGTGTGAGAATGCTCAGCATGTCCAGCTTGCACCAGACTGCCTCGCAGCTAGCCTGCGAATATTGGGCGTTGTGCTGCTGAGCGCTGAGCACATGCAAGCGCGCCAATACTGTACGCAGACACGCACTCATAGGGGTCGCGGCTCGAGAGTCAGACGCGTCTGCCACTTACCGCTTACCCACAGTGTCAGAAACTGGCAGACAGATGAGACAATGACAGATTCGATGACAGACAGTATGACAGACACTATGACGACAATATGACAGACAATATGACAGACACACGACAGAAAATACAACAGACACTATGACAGACAATATAACAGACACTATGACAGACACTATGACAGACACTATGACAGACACTATGACAGACACTATGACAGACACTAGGACAGACAATATGACAGACACTAGGACAGACAATATGACGGACACTATGACAGACACTATGACTGACACTACGACAGACGCAATGACGGATTCGATGACAGAAAATATGACAGACACTATGACAGCTTACTTGTTGCTTCTTGGCAACATATTTTCTGAAAAAGGCCCTGACTTTGCCACCCGGTTCCGCAGGCGCGGTGGCCAGGCACACCAGCCTGTCCACCAGTCTGTCACTGAGCTGTCGGGTGTCCTCAGCAGTTGCTGGGCCAATGTCCACCGGGCCCTCCAGAATGTAGCCGTAGATTGTCGGGCTCATCGGTTTGCGAGTTCTGAACTCGCCTAAAAGTGCAATTCGGTTTATCATGCTCTTATTTTATCATCACTGCACGCTTGAGATCTAGAGTGAATTAAATTGAAACCTTACTTGGAAGGTAAAGTCCATAATAAACCACCTCGGTTTCATTTGTTAGAACAATTTTCACGTTGAACGGTTTGTATGGATCGATAGGTATGCTGATATTGATGAGCAGAGTCGATGATGAGCAGGCTAAGCAGCGCGTGTGCTCAAGCGGCTTGTTGTTGGCGTCATCGGTGACGCTGAGATTGAAACTGCTTGTGTTAGCACTTGCTTCTATCCAGGGCAGGCGAATACTGATAAGCATTGCCACAGCGTTCTTCTCCTTGAAGCAGACGCTGTAAAGTAGTTCCTCTTCGATCTTAAAATTGATTAGAACTTCCAATATTGTTTGGACAGTTTCCTGCAACAAATTGGAAGCTACAACATGGAAGGATTAAGATACCACTGATATAATTATTTGACTTATAGCTGGTGTATAGAAATTTATCGAAATCAAGAGTCTCATAGAATTTTGATCTGACATGTGTCAAGACATTGTCTGCAACATCTCAGTTAACACAGCAGTGCATACAGCACCAGGACATTGTCTGTGACATCTCAGTTAACATAGCAGTGCATACAGCATCAGGACATTGTCTGTGACATATCAGTTAACACAGCAGTGCATACAGCATCAGGACATTGTCTGTGACATCTCAGTTAACACAGCAGTGCATACAGCATCAGGACATTGTCTGTGACATCTCAGTTAACACAGCAGTGCATACAGCACAGGCCATTGTCTGTGACATCTCAGTTAACACAGCAGTGCATACAGCACAGGCCATTGTTTGTGACATCTCAGTTAACACAGCAGTGCATACAGCATCAGGCCATTGTTGTGACATCTCAGTTAACACAGCAGTGCATACAGCATCAGGCATTGTCTGCGATTGCAGTTGTCTCAAACCAGACTCACCGCATGTTTCGGGCCAAGGCAGACAATTTCGCCTGGCTGGCCATAATTGTTGCCGCCATCAACAGAAGACAACTCGCCAAGAGTCGGAGCTGATTCTATTAGTTTTATGACGGCTAAACCAACGATAAAGACACTCGAGAGAAAAATGAATTGGAGAAAATGCATTGCCGCTTGACAATAGACATATATATTACTCCAAGCTTTCGCTCATCAACTTAAACTAAGCTCCTTAAAAATGCGCGCATGGCTTAAATTTCACAGGTGAACAACTTTTTTCTTAATAAAAATCGACCAGTTTTGCAGGTTTGTTGCTTTTTGCTCCTCTAACGTTTTTTTACTGAATACGTGCGCAATTGAACCGAAAGAAGAGGCTCAGATAACAGATTTTATAGTGGAATATCATTTTAGAGGTGGTAAGCCCCAAAAAAAAGCTTACCTGCTGATTACTGAGTACGATGCGTGCTCGGACCATTCTAACCTGTGGGAGCGCGGCGCGGCTTTATCTACGAGTATCACTCTGTGCGCAAACGGAATAAGCTACAATACATTACGATACGCCGTGAGTGTGGTTCACATGGCATACTAGTTAGTTTAGTTCTTCTGCACACTTACAGCAACTTTTACAAGTCACCATGCAGCATTCAAAACCCGTCAAAATATTCAATGAAATTTGATAACAAAGTAGCAAAATATCAATAACACGATCCCGATATATTTCTTGTCCATCATAAGCCGGTCAGACCATCTCAGGACTTAAATCGCGCGATGCATTTTTTGAGATGTTCGTTTTTTAGAAGCAAATTCTGGGCCTTTCGCAGTTTTAATGTTAGTAATAATTTTCACCCCAGTTTTGACTTAACACCTATAACCAAAAGCTCTTCAAAAGGCTATGTCAGTTTGATGTCAGTTCAGGACTCCAACCGAAACGAAAGACAGCAGACTAATTAGTTTAATGAGGCGCAACACCTCCGCAGTAGGTGAGATTGACCCCGATAGAAGCGTTGAGCGGCTGCAGGAGGCACAACTCTCGCCAGTAGAACGACAGGTAAACATCCTGATAAGCCCGCAGTACGATGGCCGCCACCATGAACATCAGCAGGCACAGCCACGTGACGCACCGTCGGATCAGCACGGGTCTCAGTGGTGGCAGCTTTGCTGGACGACTGACATCGAACTCAATGTCGCTCTCGTACGGAGTTGAGTAGATCCGGGAGGCACGACGAATGTGGTTCTGCCTCGGCAGCAGGCTCGCATTCTCCGCGTCTAGAGGGGCCGAGGACGTTTTGGCAGCCTTCGTCCCGGCGACCCGGCTCGCCGCAACCAGCACCTCCTTTTCCCAGTTGGTACGCCAAATTATTATCCAGAATACGACAGTCTCAAAGGAAAGTCCGATCAGCAGGCCAACCCAAAAGCCGCGAATCTCCATCTTAGTAAGCAGACTCAACGGAATGCCAATAGGTATCGCCACTGCATAGTAGGCAATCAGATTGACGACTGCACCAATAAACTGTCTACCGCTGCCCTTCAGCACACCTGAAGCAGTTGCTGAGAGTCCGTCAACATAGGGAAATGGTGCGTATATTGTCATTAACTCAGCGGTGGCGTCTCGAACAACCGGGTCGCTGGTGAAAAGGTTGGCAACGAAAGACTGACAAGTTGAGAACAAGATGCACAGGATGGTGGAAGTTGTAAGAATCATTGTCACAGCTACTTTGTAGGTGTGCTTCGCCTTCTCAATCTGCTTAGCTCCAATGTGCTGGCCAACCCGGATGTTCACAGCAATGGACATACCGAGAGAGACCATGTAGGACAGGACTGCAGCTTGAAACACGATGCCCTGAGCTGCCAGCTGAAGTGTGCTGATACTGCCTGCAACAAACGTTCCAATCTGAAATTGTAGGGGATAAAATTTAGCCAATATGTTCATCAATTAGTGCTTGATGCAGACGGCAATAAAAGCTGTAAACTGTAAAACCCTACCTCAAAACTGACTTCCTCTAAAGCAACAAGCATTAGTCCTGGCACAGCCAGCCGGACGAATCCGCCGATGTCGTACAGAGCTTCAATCGTCCAGCCGTCCCACGTGTCCTCATAGACGCCCGACACTCGAATGTACGCGATTATGCAGGCGCACATCACGAACAGCGACGCTGCCTGACACGCTGCGGACGCCTCGTACTGAAAGCCCAACACGTAGATTGCGATGTACTGAGACACTGCGTTGAACACGTTCCCGATGAAGGCGCAGATCAGAGGCGGGTACACTCGGTTCTGAGTCTGCAGGTACCGAGCCAGCACCAGGAACGTGTAGTCAAAGAACACGCCCGGCATGAAGATCAGGATGTACTGCGACGCCATGTCACTGACTACTGGGTCTTGACCCAACAGAAGCAGCAACGGCTTGATGTTCAGGTGCAAGCAGTACACAGGGATCAGAACATGTACATGACAATGAGACTGCGCTGCAGATAGAGACCGACTCTCTTCCTGTAGGCGCTGCCGTAGGTCTGAGCGAAGTACGTGTCGCATCCGGTGGACAGGCCGAGACCGATACCCAGGCCTGCAACGTTGATGAGCGTGCAGGCAAGAGCGGCCGCGTCCAGCTGCTCCTTGGACAGGTGGCCGCACATGATCACGCTGATGGTCTGCAAGAAGATCTGGAAGAAGCACGTAAGGAACGACGGCAAGTGGAGCTTGCCGATCTCGCGGAACTCCTTCCAGTATCCGAGCGGGAAAAAGCGCTGGCCGAACTTTTCCGTGAAGGAGAGTAGCTTCAGTTGCACAGTGTCGGGACGCGGTCTGGGGGGTTGAATTAGCAAAAAACTCTCAAATGTTTTCCGAAGCGAGCAAGACAATTCGGAAAATTTCGTTATAAACTTACTCGTACGAAGTCGATCCTTCTGGGAAAGTTCCGTAGCCACCCTTCTGGGAAACCCGGTCGAGCCCCAGCGACGCCTCGTGCTGGCGCTCGGCCCGACCTGAAGAAGCAAACGACATTTCAATGGCTCACTACATAAAATAACGTTGGAACAAGCGCCGCCCTAGAGCTATAAGCTATTTTCCTGACATTAATTCGTGGGTTGAGTTTTCTTGCTAGAGAAGCGTGACATTCGCCTAGTTCATTTCTTGAGCTTTATGAACTCTCCTTGCCCATACTTGAGCCACGAGTTTATCTCTGGAACTGCAAGTAGTGAAGACATTTTTGAACCCAGATTGCTTTATCAGAGCTCGGTCGGACGTCTATTGAGCAAAAGAAAATAACGCTTTTTCATGGAAATCTTAAGCTGTAGCAAAAGAATCATTAATAACGCTGAATTAGTCACGCCATTGACTGTTGGCCTCTTGGAATTTGTACTCGAGCGTCATTTTTAAACAGCCGCTCGAATTTACGGTTCGAATAAGTTTTTTAGGCCGAAGTTACGAGCGTTTTTTCCAATCCAACTAGCATTTTACAACGTTGATAAAAATTGTCGACATAGTTTACAAGATAGACCATGTGATTGACGATATTCTCTGTAAAAAAGTCTACACCATCTACGGAAGTAGATTTGAAGCAAAATTTACTTTTAGCAAGACGTAATTCGACTGCCCTGCATGCGATCTCAGACTATTTAAAGGTGAATTTTTTTCAAAAAAACTAAAGAAAACTTGACAAGGCATAACAAGTAAAAAATTTCGGCCAAAATCGAGAGCGGACTGTTTAAAAACAATCGACATACCACTTTGGACTGCTCGATTTTATATTTCACACGGGCTGTAATCAATCAGTTTCAGGTGATTCACTACATACACAGTAAGAATGAATTAGTGATTTATACAATTGCTAGACAGCGCCAGCAAATGAAGTTCTTTAACAAAAAATCAATACGTAAAAGTATAATTTTGAATAATAATTAAAACACGCATGATTTTTTGTAGACAATTGAATGAATGAATTGGATATAAAATTTTCCGATTTCTAAGTGGTCTCTCTTTAAAGAGAATGCTGTGAAAGATGGATCGCTGAAATTTGTAACACTTCAGTCTACCTTGGGATGAAATTGTTAGTTAGTACAAATAGCTACAATCTAAAACAAAATAGCTAGCTCATTAAAATTGAAAACATCATGAGAGACACAGATTACCAACATTCTTGCGTTACACAAGCAAGCAAGGAATTTCACACCGGTACAGTTGTGTGGGTTTGTTCTAATAGCACTGTAGTATGATTGCCACCGGCGCAGCTCGTGCCAGCGCAGATGTAACGGTTCTGAAAGATTCGAAACAGCACAGCAACAGTCAGGAGCAGCAGCAGAAGCAGCCAAGTTAGACAGCGACGAGCCAGCACTGGTCGCAGTGGCGGCAGCGAGTCCTGCTGCTCGATGCTCACTTCGGATTCGCTCTCGTACGGTGTGTCGTAGATCCGTGACGCGTGCCGAATCCGTTTCGGACGACTCTCGGGTAGCAACGGAGTTATTTCATTAGCGCCGCCAGGCGAAGCGGCTGCAAGAAGTTTGGCCGATGAATCTGACCCTGCGACTCGGTGCTGAGCATCGCTGACTTCCTTCTCCCAATTGGTGCGCAGGACAATCACCCAGAATACAAGAGTTTCACCGGCAAGACCGATCAGCAAACCGGTCCAGAAGCCGCGAATCTCCATCGAAGTGAGCAGACTCAACGGAATGCCGATAGGCATGGCCACTGCATAGTACGCAATGAGATTGACCACTGCACCAATCAACTGCCTACCGCTGCCCTTCAGCACACCTGAAGCAGTCGCTGAGAGTCCGTCAACGTAGGGAAACGGAGCGTACATGGTCAGCAGATCAGAGGCGGCGTCTCTCACTACCGGGTCGCTGGTGAACAGGCTGGCAACGTAGAACTGACACGTAGAGAACAAGATGCAGATAATTGTTGACATTGTGAGAATCATTGTCACAGCTACTTTGTAGGTGTGTTTCGCCTTCTCAATCTGCTGAGCTCCAATGTGCTGACCAACCCGGATGTTCACAGCAATGGACATCCCCAGCGAGACCATGTAGGACAGGACGGAAGCTTGGAATACGATGCCCTGAGCTGCCAGCTGAAGAGTGCTGATGCCGCCGGCAATGAAGGTACCGATCTGAGGAAAGGATAAAAGAAGTTACAATGTGCGACGAAAACCCTCTTAACTGTCTCTGTCACTCGGGTACATTTATTTACGCGAGTACGGAAAAAAGGGAAAAGACAGCCGTAAAATTTTATCTCCCCTCAAATTCATTGTGATATTAAATATCTAATTCAAAAAGCATCAGCTGTGCTTACCTCGAAGCATAATTCCTCCATCGCTACGAGCAGAAGGCCTGGCACAGCCAGGCGGACGAATCCGCCGATGTCGTACAGAGCTTCAATCGTCCAGCCGTCCCACGTGTCCTCATAGACGCCCGACACTCGAATGTACGCGATTATGCAGGCGCACATCACGAACAGCGACGCTGCCTGACACGCTGCGGACGCCTCGTACTGAAAGCCCAACACGTAGATTGCGATGTACTGAGACACTGCGTTGAACACGTTCCCGATGAAGGCGCAGATCAGAGGCGGGTACACTCGGTTCTGAGTCTGTAGGTACCGAGCCAGCACCAGAAACGTGTAGTCAAAGAACACGCCCGGCATGAAGATCAGGATGTACTGCGACGCCATGTCACTGACTACTGGGTCTTGACCCAACAGAAGCAGCAACGGCTTGATGTTCAGGTGCAAGCAGTACACAGGGATCAGAAACATGTACATGACAATGAGACTGCGCTGCAGATAGAGACCGACTCTCTTCCTGTAGGCGCTGCCGTAGGTCTGAGCGAAGTACGTGTCGCATCCGGTGGACAGGCCGAGACCGATCCCCATGCCCGCCACGTTGATGAGCGTGCAGGCAAGAGCGGCCGCGTCCAGCTGCTCCTTGGACAGGTGGCCGCACATGATCACGCTGATGGTCTGCAAGAAGATCTGGAAGAAGCACGTGAGGAACGACGGCAAGTGGAGCTTGCCGATCTCGCGGAACTCCTTCCAGTATCCGAGCGGGAAAAACCGCTCGCCGAAGCGTCTCAGGAGTTGCTTCACGTTTTGCTGAACTGTTGTCTTCTTTTTCATTCGAAATGGGATTTTTAACCTGTGGAGAGAACAAATTTCATTGAAATTGATTGAAATTTGCGGCAGAAATGAGGAGCACAGTATTTTGTTAAGTTTTTTAAATCAGTTTACCACCTAAATATGCCATCAACGGTCTGTTTTTTATCCAACTTACATGTAAGACAACTCCCCCGCAGTATCAGTACAGTTGTGCTTAAAAGCGAAGTGATCTATCTCTAACAATGACAACAGTCGCAATTTTCTGAGATGCCGATGATTTCCTACACCCACTTGCGATCGTATCGCATAACTTTCGACTCCATCATCATGTTTCTACTTTATTTAATTGCACGTTATAATTACGCTAACAAATATTGTTTTGATCGCTTTTGCCTGGCAAAAGCGTTAAGTGCAGGGAGTCTCAGGGTCAGGAAATAGGGTGCGGGGAATCTCAAGGTCAGGAGATAGGGTGCAGGGAGTCTCAAGGTCAGGAGTTAGGTGCGGGGAATCTCAAGGTCAGGAGATAGGGTGCGGGGAATCTCAAGGTCAGGAGATAGGGTGCAGGGAGTCTCAAGGTCAGGAGTTAGGTGCGGGGAATCTCAAGGTCAGGAGATAGGGTGCGGGGAATCTCAAGGTCAGGAGATAGGGTGCGGGGAATCTCAAGGTCAGGAGATAGGGTGCGGGGAATCTCAAGGTCAGGAGATGGGGTGCTGGGAATCTCAAGGTCAGGAGATAGGGTGCAGGGAGTCTCAAGGTCAGGAGATAGGTGCGGGGAATCTCAAGGTCAGGAGATAGGTGCGGGGAATTTCAAGGTCAGGAGATAGGGTGCGGGGAATCTCAAGGTCAGGAGATGGGGTGCTGGGAATCTCAAGGTCAGGAGATAGGGTGCAGGGAGTCTCAAAGTCAGGAGTTAGGTGCGGGGAATCTCAAGGTCAGGAGATAGGGTGCGGGGAATCTCAAGGTCAGGAGATAGGGTGCGGGGAATCTCAAGGTCAGGAGATGGGGGAATCTCAAGGTCAGGAGATAGGGTGCAGGGAGTCTCAAGGTCAGGAGATAGGTGCGGGGAATCTCAAGGTCAGGAGATAGGGTGCGGGGAATCTCAAGGTCAGGAGATAGGGTGCGGGGAATCTCAAGGACAGGAGATAGGGTGCGGGGAATCTCAAGGTCAGGAAATAGGTGCGGGGAATCTCAAGGTCAGGAGATAGGTGCGGGGAATTTCAAGGTCAGGAGATAGGGTGCGGGGAATCTCAAGGACAGGAGATAGGGTGCGGGGAATCTCAAGGTCAGGAGATAGGGTGCGGAGAATCTCAAGGTCAGGAGATGGGGTGCTGGGAATCTCAAGGTCAGGAGATGGGGTGCGGGGAATCTCAAGGTCAGGAGATGGCGTGCGGGAGTCTCAATGTCAGGAGATGGCGTGCGGGGAGTCTCAAGGTCAGGAGATGGGGTGTCAGTACCTCCAGAAAGAGGGTGCGTTTACCTCTTAAAGTGTTTTTTTGTAAACGCAGGGGTTACAACTTACAAGTGGATGGAGATTCCTTAAGCAAAGGTTTTTATGGGAGTGGATCCGTCGCATCATGGTTGCAGTGCAGCGAGTAGAGGCATAAAAAACTGATTTGAATTATTGGCTACAGAATGAAGTGAAACGTTTATACTTACTCTGTGGTCGGATTCGAAGCTTCGTATGCTTGTCCGAGATGCGTCTTCATTACTGATGCTCGTGGCCCAGCGTCAGACGATGAGGCACAGTTGCTGACAGTGCATCCGAGTCCGTACGGATTGTTTCTAAGAAACTCGCCATTCTTGATCGAAGCGATTGCTGGCATGCTGACGTTTCTTATAAGACAGTCCTATTATTTTGTCTGTTCTATTGCAACTTGAAAGGCCCTTTATATGTACTGGTGTTTTGATTTAGACTTTGTGCACTATGAACCCAAATATTGGTTGGTGTGTATTATTTATGCACACGAGGAAACCTGGTTCGGTGCGTTCCAAATGGAACACAGCCGTGGGGGATGGGGGGGGGCTGAGTGGGTGCGTACAGTCGAGAGAAGGTTTAATTGAAGTTGCTAATTGGGCCTCTGCAATAAAAGTAAGGCTGAGCAGTTCAAAGTTGTTATTGCCGGCCCGACTGACTAATATTAATTTCAAAAGCAAACCCCAACCCACACATGCACGTAGATTTAATCGCGCTCAAACTGCCTAAATGTGGCACTTATTATGCAACTATCGATCTACACTATCTACACTATAATACTAGGCGAGTTAGTTGGAAATTTTTCTAGACAATATTTCAGCTTGAATAGAAATTTACTGGTCGACCCATTTCAGTGCTTTTCCGGGGGGGGGGGTGAGGTTGTAAACTTTAGAAAATTGAAAAACGACTACGTTACTACATTACTTTAGTAATGAGTAGTATGCACTATGTACTCAAGTAGGATGGGAAATCGCTACCATACGTTTTTGGAAACTGTGCTGTGCCATTTTTATGGTTTTAGGCACAGGACATGTACGATTGTACGCAGGAGACAAGAGTAACACAGAATCGTAATTTTCTAAACGAAAAGTTTTATGAATATCAATAGAGCTATAAGAAAGACAAGAAATATCAAAAGATGAACATTGGGTCTGCCTCGTATCGAAAGCAATAACTATTTTTACGTGGAACAAAATCGAAAACCTCCTATCTCCGCGATGTATCTTTTCGAAAGAAATCTGCCTCTTATAAATATTTCCAAGAAAGTCAGTTTCCCGTATTACTTGATCATAAAATTTCTTGGCTTGACTTGACTTTAAATATTAAATTGATTAAAGCTAATAGTGTTTTATTGTCGGGTGCAATAATATTTTGCATATTTTGCACTTATTTAGGTTATCGTCAATTTTGCTTTTACAATATTTTAAAAACAATTATGTTAGCTTTATCTGATCTTTAAGTTTAATAGCTTTTTCCAGGTATACAGGGGCTATTCAGTGCATGTACATGTAGCACATGTAGTACATGTAGCACATGACAAATTGAGATAAGCTTATCTTTTTGAAACTTTTATTCGAGGAGTATGAGTATGTTTTCCTCATCAAGGGCCGCCAGCACCATGTGCTGCCAGCAGAGACAGGGACGCCCACAAAGAGACAGGGGCGCCCACCAAGAGACAGTGGCGCTCACCAAGAGACAGGGGCGCCAACCAAGAGACAGGGGCGCTCACCAAGAGACAGGAGCGCCCACAAAGAGACAGGGGCGCCAACAAAGAGACAGGGGCGCCCACCAAGAGACAGGGGCGCCAACCAAGAGACAGGGGCGCTCACCAAGAGACAGGAGCGCCCACAAAGAGACAGGGGCGCCAACAAAGAGACAGGGGCGCCCACCAAGAGACAGGGGCGCCAACCAAGAGACAGGGACGCCAACCAATAAACAGGGGCGCCAACCAAGAGACAGGGGCGCCCACCAAGAGACAGGGGCGCCCACAAAGAGACAGGGGCGCCCACAAAGAGACAGGGGTGCCCAATAAGAGACAGGGGCGCCCACCAAGACACAGGGGCGCCCACAAAGAGACAGGGGCGCCCACCAAGAGACAGGGGCGCCAACCAAGAGACAGGGACGCCAACCAATAAACAGGGGCGCCAACCAAGAGACAGGGGCGCCCACCAAGAGACAGGGGCGCCCACAAAGAGACAGGGGCGCCCACAAAGAGACAGGGGCGCCCACAAAGAGACAGGGGTGCCCAATAAGAGACAGGGGCGCCCACCAAGACACAGGGGCGCCAACAAAGAGACAGGGGCGCCAACCAAGAGACAGGGACGCCAACCAATAAACAGGGGCGCCCACCAAGAGACAGGGGCGTCCACAAAGAGACAGGGGCGCCCACAAAGAGACAGGGGCGCCCACAAAGAGACAGGGGCGCCCATCAAGAGACAGGGGCGCCAACCAAGAGACAGGGGCGCCAACCAAGAGACAGGTGCACCAACCAAGACACCATATACTGGCGCCCCTCAGTGTCGTGGCCCTCTGCAAATAAAATTGCTGCATACGCTACTGATTTATTAAAGGTTACACTTGATTTTGCTTACAAATGCACAGGCAATATGAGTTATTTTCAGTTTTTTAGCACTAAATTGTCTGTAACTCTCGCATTTAGTGCTTTTAATACGCATGCTTGTAGTCGAGGCAACACAAACTATTTTTTATTATCAAAAGTTCTGAGCAGACGGTCTTAGCAGTACTTTAATAACTCTTAAACAATACAAGCAGAAAGCAGGAGAGTAGAGAATAATTTGGAAAAAAAGAAAAAATGATCAATAAATTGTGCGCATTGTGCAAAGCTTTAAAAATTCAAAATTCATTTGAAAATAAATGTGTACATATCTTTCAAAAATGATCTGTAGCTTGCGGGGAGTCTCAAGGTCAGAAGATGGGGTGCGGGGACTCTCAAGGTCAGGAGATGGGGTACGTGCGGGAGTCTCAAGGTCAGGAGATAGGGTGCGGAAATCTCAAGGTCAGGAGATGGGGTGCGGAAATCTCAAGGTCAGGAGATGGGGTGCGGGAGTCTCAAGGTCAGGAGATGGGGTACGGGGAGTCTCAAGGTCAGGTGACGGGATGTCAGGACCTAGAATGAGGGTGCATTTACCTTATAAACAGGTCACGTCTTAGATAATTTATAAACTAATAGAAAATAATGAGTAAGAAATTACAAAGTGGCCCAACATAAATCACAATGTCCCGGCCCCTCAACACGCGTAAAATACGGCTTTTTACGCAGAATTTTTATCAGTTACAGTGTATGTACATGGAGGTCCAAGCAAAAGCGGCCTATGGTTAGTAAAAAATATCAAAGTTTTTTTTTAACTTAATCTCATTTTCATTTCTTCTTCTTAGCAGCCGCCGCGGCGGATTGCTGCTTTCTAGCCGATTCAATCGTTGCTTTGTTAATCTCTTCGTCAGATCGCTGCAGCTGGGCTGACACGCTCGCTTGCAGCTGACCCATCTCCTTTTTTAGGCGCTCGCGGATCAACCGTTTAAGGGCGCTCATGGAGTCCGTGTCGGAATCGAACTGCAAACCATCTGGGTTGGAGTCGCCGACAATCAGAGCGGGTGCTTGGTCGGATACTTCTAGTTGTTTCTCGTCTGAAATGGGCAAAATAATTAAATTGAATTTTTATTAATTTGTTTAAAATCACTTAATTTGTTTTAAACTACTGAAAACGTTAAACTAAATGCAATTAAAGCATACCAAAATATGTCTTATATGAGTTATTTACAATAAATCCAAGCCTTCACTATAGAATATTGCGACACAATTAAAACAATTTTTTTCAAATTTCTTAAATTATAATTACTACTCATATGTTGCTTAAAGTGATTTTTTGTTTCATTTTGAATCCTTAGAATAAAATTTAAAATAATAAAAAAGAATGGTATAGAATTTCATTACTTCTAAATTATTTTGCTAAACTGTTTCCTAACTAATAAATATTTAAGATTTTCAATGCACTTCCATGCAATTATAATAACTTTTTAAAGTGTGGCTCCAATAAGAAGTGAGTTGAATATTTTTATTAGTAAATATTGTATAAATATTTTAAAATAAATACATACTGTCTGTTCTGTCTGCCTGTGTTAGAATCTTAGAATATAAACCTAGAAGCTTAAGAATTTAAACATTCAAAGTAAATAGAGTGCTTCGTTCTAACATTATACATAAAAACACACGAGTTATCTATTATACAGGTAATGCTTACCATCTTCAGCAGTAAATCTGTCCTCATTTTGCTGAGTCCTTGACGAATCCTGATCGAACGCATCAGCCATCATACTCTGGCTATTCTTGCCTGACTCCCTTGACGAATTGGGAAATGCTGTATAATTAATAGTCAAATCCAGCTGCACCTGCGGATTGAAAACGTATTTGTACATCTTGAAGTGACGAAAGTAGCTGTCAATAAAGTAATTTGACACAGCAGTGGCCTCTTGCGGTGAGAAAATTCCGAGACTAAATGGTGGGCGATGCACAGAGTGGCAGAGTATCAAATCCTTGAGAAATTCTAGCGTCTCTTTAATATTGCCAAACGGGGTTTCAATGGCCATCTCGTGGATCTGCTTCAGTATGGAGAGAAAGCATGACGTTTTCTCACTATTGAAATTGTATTCTTTGCAAAACTGTACAGCATAGTAAAACATGTCCAGCACGATAGTGCCTCTTCCATCAGAATCTTCTCTGATTCCAAAAGTTTCTATAATGAATGCTCTAGTGTCTTCAACCGTAGAGAGTCGTAGGACATAATCGGTTTCAGCAACACCGATGTCTCTCCATACAGATGCCTTTGCCTTTTTAGTTCTTGGAACAGGAATGACTGGAATAACTTCTCCGTCTGACATTATTTTTCAGAGTTCAAAATAATCTGCCTTTTTAGCCAAGACAACGTTTTCTTTTCAAAACGTCGGACTTTACAATCTTGACTTGATTAAAATGTACAACCGCCATGCATGTTAAATTATAAAACCTAGCAATTCTCAGGGTTAACAAAGTACGGTCACTGTTTGCTTTAAATAGTTTTAGTTTCTTCTTTAAACCTCGGTGTTTTCTTTTTAAAAAGTTTTTAAAGCATTTTAAAATTAGGTAGTAATTTTTGTTTTAAATTACTTAATAACGGAGCCTTTCCTAAATATTTTTTTCCATCGGTACTGCGTTTTAGAAATTTATATGCCTGTTAAAAACCATCTATAAGTATGTTTGTAATAAAATTCTAGAACTGCGAAATGCTGTGGCTTCGCTAGACGTTTTAAGAGTCTTAAAGTTTAGAGTTTTAAGAGCTGAATATATTTGGGATATTCCCAAAACAGTGACCGCAGCTTTTTTAGCACGCTTCAACATCAATACTCTCATAAAGCATAGTTTTATTAAGAATGAATAATTTTAAATTTGTAAGTCCTTAACATTAACAATTAAATAGTTAAAGTACTTCATGGTTTAATTCCACGAATCTTAATTATTTAGTTATAAGCACTTATACATTCTGTCTCGATCTCGACGATCTGCACTGACCAGCAAAAGTGATTCAATAAAGTTTAACTGTACTGGTAGAATAATTTTTACTTTTTAATATTTTTAATACTTTGTGTATTAATTGATTCATTAAATGACAGGATAAAATACGTCAATTTAAAATACGAGTAAAGGCGCCAGAAGAATTTAAAATATTACGAGGATTCCGGAATGAATGAATCCGGAATTTAAAGGTTGCACCTCTTGTTCACTTAGAAAGATATGACAGTGTTAAAAAATTCTTAATTTTTGCGCATCAGCTGTGTGTGAAAAAACAGGATAAAATAAGCAGTTATCGTACAGTATTAAAAATCAAGAATATTTATAACTAAATAATGTTTAGTTAAACATAGAGCTGTTTTGTTGAACTCGAGCTGTTGAAGTCAAGAATGAGTATGCAAGACAAGGATGATTCGATGTTATATCAATGCAAAATATAGAATAAGGTTCAACATAATTTTTTAGCAAACAAAGCTGTACGAGTGTAAATATTGTTTGCATTTATTCAGAATTGGGTCAACTTTAAATAATTGCCACGGGAACTAACTGGCTCTGCTGGCGCTGCATCTCCGGCAATTGCAACTTCGCCATCGTCAACCGTTTTCGCTGCTTCTGGACGCCCTCCGCAATCTCCGCGGAGTCGCCACTGCTGTCAGCCTGATCGCAGCCAGACGCCTCGCCGCCGCGCTGTTCATCGACGTCGTTATCAACAGCAGGGGCCGGTGCTCGCGGATGCCCCGGCGCTCGGCGTAGCTTCGCCTTCGCTGGGCGTCGGGTCACGTAGCGACTGCCGTCTGGACGGCGCTTGACCACCCACTCGGTGTTGGTGGCCACTTGCTGATGCTGCTGCGGCAGCAGCGGCGGAGGCGGTGGAGCTGGCGGCTGATGCTGTTGTGAAGCTGGCGGCAGACCTTTAGTACCCATTCGCGGTACGTGTCCTCGAGAAGGCCTCGCTCGCGACGTCATTGCTGCTGGATTAGCGGGCGCTTTTGGCTCCTCTATCGTCGCTACATCGTAAACAGCGTAGTTGCTATAGAAACGACTGTCGTCAGTCGACGGTGAAGAATTGCTAAACGATGGCGAGCATCCAGGGCTCGGCCTGGAAACCAGCAGGTTGACTGTGCGGCCGGACTCGGTGAACAGCCTGACGGTCTGGTCGCGCGACAGAACCGGCTGTCCGTTGATTCGGACAATCCGATCGCCTACCCGAATGCTGGGCATGGCAGCGGCCGCGGGGCTGCCCGACTCAACGCTTTCAACGAAGACGTCCGAACTGGCGGGACCTTCAGAAGGAGGCCGTTGACTATAGAATAGAGTCAGACCGAGCTTCTGACTGTATGATGGACTTCGATGGATAGTGACCTCCTGACAGTGTGATGGTTGCAGAGTATATACCCTTGTGTGCCATATCAGTTACGCTAATGTAATTAAAAACGAATTTGCTACCTCACTAATCTGATTTGTATTTTGACGCAATGCCTTGCCGATACTTGTGAAAGAAATCGACCTTTTCTAATCTGATTTATGGTATTCCCGACCTTGAGCCAGTGATATTCCCGACCTTGAGCCAGTGATATTCCCGACCTTGAGCCAGTGATATTCCCGACCTTGAGCCAGTGGTATTCCCAACCTTGAGCTAGCTAGTGTTATTCCCGACCCTTGAGCCAGTGATATTACCAACCTTGAGGCAGTAGTGTCATTCCCGACCTTGAGCCAGTGATATTCCCGACCTTGAGCCAGTGATATTCCCGACCTTGAGCCAGTGATATTCCCGACCTTGAGCCAGTGATATTCCCGACCTTGAGCCAGTGATATTCCCGACCTTGAGCCAGTGATATTCCCGACCTTGAGCCAGTGATATTCCCGACCTTGAGTCAGTGATATTCCCCATTAATATTGCCAATAATACTTCAGATTTTACAGCAGCAAAAATCCTTAACCGAACCTGATAATCGGACGTCTCCCGATCAGCCAGCTGGTACAGCTGTTCGACAGCATCGCCCAGAATGAGATCCTGACTGCTGCTAGACAGACACAGGGGCTGCCTGAACCCTGGCCTGTCAAGGTGCTGCAGATGCTGCCGGCGCTGCTGCGCTGTCTCGGACTCCGGCAGCGGAGCTGAGGCCAAACAGCGCAGCCTGCGGTGATGATGCAGTGGTTTTGTTATCGTCGCATTCTCCAACGTCGGAGGCGCCGGCAGCGGCTTCGTCGGCGGTGGGGGAATCTTTAACGGGGGCAGATTGCCAGCTTGGCCCCACGACTGAGCCGCTGCTGTTGGTCGCTGACGGGCCACTTGAACAATGATTGGCTCCTGGGCTGTGCTAAATGCTTCCAAAGCTTCTTCTTGGGTTGCCTGGCTGAGGTCTTTGCCGTTCACCTGTGCGTGCGGTTGTGCGGTTCAAATTTTGAGTGGAGTTTTGGGAGGCGAAAAAGAGGAGACGCCAAAGGGAAATAGAGGCGCCAAAGTGGAGGCGCCACATGGGAGGCTCAGAGAGGAGGCGCCAAAGAGGGAGGGAGGCGCCAAAGAGGAAGGGAGGCGCCAAAGAGGAAGGGAGGCGCCAAAGAGGAAGGGAGGAGCCAAAGAGGAAGGGAGGCGCTAAAGAGGGGAGGCGCCAAAGGAGGGAGGCGCCAAAGGAGGGAGGCGCTAAAGAGGGAGGCGCCAAAGGAGGGAGGCGCGAAAGGGGGGAGGAGGCAAAGAGGAAGCGTCAAAGCAAGAGGCTCATTGGCAGATTAAATATGCAAATATTTGTCCAAAAGTTCACGGATCGGTGCCAGAAAGTCACAGAAAGCCTCTACCCTCCAGTCATTCCAGTGTTTCGATTTCACAAGTGCAAACTTTCCCCACGATAAGAATAGTGAATTTTTTGAGCTGGGCAAAAGTGATTAGCAAGCTTGCGAATCGCCCACCTCCATTCTGTATCCAGTGTGAACTCAGCTATCCGATTAATTATTTGTTTATGATGTTGAACTGCGTGCAAACTCTGCTCTGGCTTTGTTGGGCTATGCAGGTGTGAGAATATAATTAGATATAAATAGGGCGGGCAGTTGAGTGCAGAGAGAGGTCTTATTGGGCTACGCTCGCGTACAGAGTGAGTACGAAAGAAAGACATCAAAGAGATGCCGCTGCCCAGTTGATGAAAGTCTCAGCTATCTGAATAGCGGTGGGTAGATCAAAGGATGATTGATCTATTATGGCGAATTACTAAGGTTTCATAAGCTCATACTTAACTGTGGTTAGCCTATTCGAGAAATTTACGATATGAAGCAGCTGGAGCGATGTAAACTGTGATATTAAACTCCCGGTGTAAACTGTGATATTAAACTCCCGGTGTAAACTGTGATATTAAACTCCCGGTGTAAACTGTGATATTAAACTCCCGGTGTAAACTGTGATATTAAACTCCCGGTGTAAACTGTGATATTAAACTCCCGGTGTAAACTGTGATATTAAACTCCCGGTGTAAACTGTGATATTAAACTCCCGGTGTAAACTGTGATATTAAACTCCCGGTGTAAACTGTGATATTAAACTCCCGGTGTAAACTGTGATATTAAACTCCCGGTGTAAACTGTGATATTAAACTCCCGGTGTAAACTGTGATATTAAACTCCCGGTGTAAACTGTGATATTAAACTCCCGGTGTAAACTGTGATATTAAACTCCCGGTGTAAACTGTGATATTAAACTCCCGGTGTAAACTGTGATAAACTCCCGGTGTAAACTGTGATAAACTCCCGGTGTAAACTGTGATAAACTCCCGGTGTAAACTGTGATAAACTCCCGGTGTAAACTGTGATAAACTCCCGGTGTAAACTGTGATATTAAACTCCCGATGTAAACTGTGATAAACTCCCGGTGTAAACTGTGATAAACTCCCGGTGTAAACTGTGATAAACTCCCGGTGTAAACTGTGATATTAAACTCCCGGTGTAAACTGTGATATTAAACTCCCGGTGTAAACTGTGATATTAAACTCCCGGTGTAAACTGTGATAAACTCCCGGTGTAAACTGTGATAAACTCCCGGTGTAAACTGTGATAAACTCCCGGTGTAAACTGTGATATTAAACTCCAGGTGTAAACTGTGATATTAAACTCCAGGTGTAAACTGTGATATTAAACTCCCGGTGTAAACTGTGATATTAAACTCCAGGTGTAAACTGTGATATTAAACTCCCGGTGTAAACTGTGATATTAAACTCCCGGTGTAAACTGTGATATTAAACTCCCGGTGTAAACTGTGATAAACTCCCGGTGTAAACTGTGATAAACTCCCGGTATAAACTGTGATAAGCTGCCGGTGTAAATGTGATACAAACTAGATATTAACTAGGATAAACACCCATATAAACTAGGATAAACACCCATATAAACTAGGATAAACACCCATATAAACTAGGATAAACACCCATATAAACTAGGATAAACACCCATATAAACTAGGATAAACACCCATATAAACTAGGATAAACACCCATATAAACTAAAGTAAACTTTGAATACAAATTGGGATGAACTCCAAATACTGGAAAAGCAGCATCACTAATTATGCATATAAAAATTCAAGTGCAAATAAGAGTTAATCAAACGTTAACACCTCTTTTTGGGATAACCTGATAAAGATGGGTCAAAAGGTCATTTTTCACAACGGAGTAGTCGTCACGCAAAATGAATTCACCAAATTCCTTCAATAAGATTTTCACTTCTTCTCTTTTCCTAGTCGCCAGAAAGCAATCTTCAAGCACGACTGCTTCTGAATAGAAATTTCCAAACGTTGGCTCGCACCTGAAACTCTCTGCAAGATTACTCACGGCCACTAGCCTAGGACTGAGATTGCCCCAGGTTGTTTATTTCCGGTTGGTGACTTGCTCAACCATGAGATCGGAAAAAAATAGTCTTAACTGCGGCATATGACTGAGGGGCGTAGGGCTTGCTAACTTTAGGCTTAGATAATTTGAGATCTATAGCATAATCTCGATGTCCATCTCAGTGTCTATCTCTCCAATCTCAGTGTCTATCTCCAATCTCAGTGTCTATCTCCAATCTCAGTGTCTATCTCCAATCTCAGTGTCTATCTCCAATCTCAGTGCCTATCTCTCCAATCTCATTGTCTGTCCCTCCAATCTCATTGTCCGTCCCTCCAATCTCTGTGTCTGTCCCTCCAATCTCAGTGTCTATCGCTCCAATCTCAGTGTCTGTCCCTCCAATCTCATTGTCCGTCCCTCCTATCTCAGTGTCTATCCCTCCAATCTCAGTACCTATCTCTCCAATCTCAGTGTCTATCTCCAATCTCAGTGTCTATCTCCAATCTCAGTGCCTATCTCTCCAATCTCATTGTCCGTCCCTCCAATCTCAGTGTCTGTCCCTCCAATCTCATTGTCCGTCCCTCCTATCTCAGTGTCTATCCCTCCAATCTCAGTACCTATCTCTCCAATCTCAGTGTCGTCCCTCCAATCTCAGTGTCTATCCCTCCAATCTCAGTACCTATCTCTCCAATCTCAGTGTCGTCCCTCCAATCTCAGTGTCTATCCCTCCAATCTCATTGTCCGCCCCTCCTATCTCAGTGTCTATCCCTCCAATCTCAGTGTCGTCCCTCCACTCTCAGTGTCTATCCCTCCAATCTCATTGTCCGTCCCTCCAATCTCAGTGTCTGTCCCTCCAATCTCAGTGTCTGTCCCTCCAATCTCAGTGCCTATCCCTCCAATCTCAGTGTCTATCCCTCCAATCTCAGTGTCTATCCCTCCAATCTCAGTGTCTGTCCCTCCAGTCTCATTGTCCGTCCCTCCAATCTCATTGTCCGTCCCTCCAATCTCATTGTCCATCCCTCCAATCTCTGTGTCTATCCCTCCAATCTCAGTGTCTATCTCTCCAATCTCAGTGTCCGTCCCTCCAATCTCAGTGTCTATCTCTCCAATCTCAGTGTCCGTCCCTCCAATCTCAGTGTCTATCTCTCCAATCTCAGTGTCTGTCCCTCCAATCTCAGTGTCCGTCCCTCCAATCTCAGTGTCCATCTCTCCAATCTCAATGTCTATTCCTCCAATCTAACCTTTGATCTTCGAAATCTCTACACTTCCATAACAATATCTACCGCTAAATCAGTTCTATTTCTCAACCATGACTCATACAGTTTAACTCAATTAAAAACAGGCAAAAAAGCAGAAAACTCACACTCAAAATGAAGAAATTCATAACAGCCAACCAACTGTTCTGCTAACGGTAAAGATCCATGGCTGAACAGAAAAGTAACTCGGTCTTGCTAGCATAATTTATTCTTGCTGGACAAGTTCGTGGCAGAATTAACCTTAAATAGACATTATTAACCTTAACCGTGTTAATTATAGACAGGAACTCAACGGCTCCGAGAGCGATTTTAGCTGAAACTGTCATTGGTTAATAATTCAACTTTGAGTTAATGCGCTAACCATTCACACCTTTGTAACTAGGCATGCTACTCGTGTTCAGTAGTCAAGTATGCCTATTTGAAGTTTTATTTTATTTATTATAAATCAGTAGTTCACTTTGCTCATCTTGCCACTCCAATCGTTTTCCAGACTCCAACTGTCTACCTTGTCTACCCCACTGTCTCCCTTGTCTACCCCACTGTCTCCCTTGTCTACCCCACTGTCTACCTTGTCTACCCCACTGTCTCCCTTGTCCACCCCACTGTCTCCCTTAGCTTACCCCACTGTCTCCCTTGTCTACCCCACTGTCTCCCTTGTCTACCCCACTGTCTCGCTTGTCTACCCCACTGTCTCCCTTGTCTACCCACTGTCTCCTTTGTCTACCCCACTGTCTCCCTTGTCTACCCCACTGTCTCCCTTGTCCACCCCACTGTCTCCCTTGTCTACCCCACTGTCTCCCTTGTCTACCCCACTGTCTCCCTTGTCCACCCCACTGTCTCCCTTGTCTACCCCACTGTCTCCCTTGTCCACCCCACTGTCTCCCTTGTCTACCCCACTGTCTCCCTTGTCCACCCCACTGTCTCCCTTGTCTACCCCACTGTCTCCCTTGTCTACCCCACTGTCTCCCTTGTCTACCCCACTGTCTCCCTTGCCTACCCCCCTGCGAAACATTTTACCGTCCATCCGACTGCGACTGCATCATTTAAACTGCCATAAAACGTTCGCTCCAATCCGTGTCGACAAACAGAGACTGAACTGAATGGTATTGTAGAAAGAAATAAAATCTTGGATGGATTTTTGCCAATTCCTCTTCTAATTGCTCCCTGTGTTTTAACGCGCGGGACTCCCGAGTGGAAAATTAGGCCGCTTTGTTCAAAGAAACGATTATAAAAATTCGAATTCACCCCCTCCCGCCTTAAGGGGAACCAGTAGCGTCAGCGGCGATAAATGTTGCCATTGTAAAAATGGGGCACCATAAACCGCCGCCCCCTTTAGACACAGAGCAGCCAAAAGATCGTAAAAAAACTAAACCCACACGTGTCCGTTCGGTTAGCTGTGATTCGCACAAAGACCAAATCACCGGGCGCAAAAAGTCGAAAATTTGGACAATAAGCTAAGGCTAGATTACGCTCGTATAAGGATTAACTATATTCTTGGCTGTGAGGTTCTACCCTCATCCGCTTCCTGGACTGCGAATATAGAAATAAATTCTATGAAATTATCATTTGATCATTTGAGACTTGTCCGAATTTGCGGCCAGCTTATTTTTGGAGGAAGCAGTACTGACACCCAGTTTATCAGTACTGACACTCAGTTTATCAGTATTGACACTCAGTTTATCAGTACTGACACCCAGTTTATCAGTATTGACACTCAGTTTATCAGTACTGACACCCAGTTTATCAGTACTGACACTCAGTTTATCAGTACTGACACTCAGTTGATCAGTATTGACACTCAGTTTATCAGTACTGACACTCAGTCTTAAGTTTTGCACTCCTGATATACCCAAAGTGAGACACTGCTGACACCCAAAGTGAGGCACTGCTGACACCCAAAGTGAGGCACTGCTGACACCCAAAGTGAGGCACTGCTGACACCCAAAGTGAGGCACTGCTGACACCCAAAGTGGGGCACTGCTGACACCCAAAGTGAGGCACTGCTGACACCCAAAGTGAGGCACTGCTGACACCCAAAGTGAGGGACTCCTGACACCCAAAGTGAGGCACTCCTGACACCCAAAGTGAGGCACTGCTGACACCCAAAGTGAGGCACTGCTGACACCCAAAGTGAGGCACTCCTGACACCCAAAGTGAGGCACTCCTGACACCCAAAGTGAGGCACTCCTGACACCCAAAGTGAGGCACTGCTGACAGCCAAAGTGAGGCACTCATGACACCCAAAGTGAGGCACTGCTGACACCCAAAGTGAGGCACTGCTGACACCCAAAGTGAGGCACTCATGACACCAAAAGTGAGGCACCGCTGACAGCCACAGTGAGGCATTCCTGACACCCAAAGTGAGGCACTCCTGACACCCAAAGTGAGGCACTGCTGACACCCAAAGTGAGGCACTGCTGACACCCAAAGTGAGGCACCGCTGACACCCAAAGTGAGGCACTGCTGACACCCAAAGTGAGGCACTCCTGACACCCAAAGTGAGGCACTCCTGGCACCCAAAGTGAGGCACTGCTGACACCCAAAGTGAGGCACTGCTGACACCCAAAGTGAGGCACTCATGACACCCAAAGTGAGGCACTCCTGACACCCAAAGTGAGGCACTGCTGACAGCCAAAGTGAGGCACTCATGGCACCCAAAGTGAGGCACTGCTGACACCCAAAGTGAGGCACTGCTGACACCCAAAGTGAGGCACTCATGACACCAAAAGTGAGGCACTCCTGACACCCAAAGTGAGGCACTGCTGACACCCAAATTGAGGCACTCCTGACACCCAAAGTGAGGCACTCCTGACACCCAAAGTGAGGCACTCCTGACACCCAAAGTGAGGCACTGCTGACACCCAAATTGAGGCACTCCTGACACCCAAAGTGAGGCACTCCTGACACCCAAAGTGAGGCACTGCTGACAGCCACAGTGAGGCACTGCTGACAGCCACAGTGAGGCACCGCTGACAGCCACAGTGAGGCACCGCTGACAGCCACAGTGAGGCACTGCTGACAGCCTGTTTCCACTCTCCTGACATTTCTATCCAAGCAGGCAGGAGTAAAAGTGGCGGCACTCGCGTGAAACCTATAATAAAATCTGTCAAATCAGACGTTAAAACCCAGGAACAACTGAAGCAGCTGTTGTTGTTTTTATATTTTTCTGTAATACCAAAAATTTTGAACAGCAGCAGTTGCTGTGCCTTTTGTCCCGTCCAATGTGCATCAGCAAAGAAAAGAAACTTTTGCTTTATTCCACAGTTGCTAAATAAAATAATCTGGCTTTGGCCAAACTTTTCTGCCCCCAAATTATCAGTGATGGCTGCAGAACAGCTTCTATTGGTTTTGCTTCTGCTATTGCTTGTCAGTTCCAAAAACTGAAGAAAAAAACTGTTTGATAGAAGGAAGGCTTTGAAAAGCAATTAATTATTGAAGTGCTGCATGAAATCTCTTTTAAATTGATTTATTAGACAGTTGTTTTGTGACAACAGTGTAGAGGGTGATTCAAATCACTAAAAGTGATTGAGCTAAGATACTTGAATTGAGGAGTTAGTAGAGAAGATAGGTAAAGAGTTGATGAGACAGCAAGAGACAGGAAGGGAGAGACCAGACAGGAAGGGAGAGACCAGACAGGAAGGGAGAGACCAGACAGGGAGAGACCAGACAGGAAGGGAGAGACCAGACAGGAAGGGAGAGACCAGACAGGAAGGGAGAGACCAGACAGGGAGGGAGAGACCAGACAGGAAGGGAGAGACCAGACAGGGAGAGACCAGACAGGAAGGGAGAGACCAGACAGGAAGAGAGAGACCAGACAGGAAGGGAGAGACCAGACAGGAAGGGAGAGACCAGACAGGGAGAGACCAGACAGGAAGGGAGAGACCAGACAGGGAGAGACCAGACAGGAAGGGAGAGACCAGACAGGGAGAGACCAGACAGGAAGGGAGAGACCAGACAGGAAGGGAGAGACCAGACAGGAAGGGAGAGACCAGACAGGGAGAGACCAGACAGGAAGGGAGAGACCAGACAGGGAGAGACCAGACAGGAAGGGAGAGACCAGACAGGAAGGGAGAGACCAGACAGGAAGGGAGAGACCAGACAGGGAGAGACCAGACAGGAAGGGAGAGACCAGACAGGGAGAGACCAGACAGGAAGGGAGAGACCAGACAGGTAGGGAGAGACCAGACAGGGAGGGAGAGACCAGACAGGG
>NIVC01000612.1:32500-37500 GCA_002269645.1 Macrostomum lignano
TGTGAATTGTCAAGTTTGTGAATTGTACAGTTTGTGAATTTTCCAGTTTGTGAATTGTCTGGTTTGTGAAGTGTCCAGTTTGTGAATTGTCCAGTTTGTGAATTGTCTGGTTTGTGAAGTGTCCCGTTTGTGAATTGTACAGTTTGTGAAGTGTACAGTTTGTGAATTGTACAGTTTGTGAATTGTACAGTTTGTGAATTGTCCAGTTTGTGAATTGTCCAGTTTGTGAATTGTCCAGTTCGTGAATTGTCCAGTTTGTGAATTGTCCAGTTTGTGAATTGTCCAGTTTGTGAATTGTCCAGTTTGTGAATTGTCCAGTTTGTGAATTGTACAGTTTGTGAAGTGTCCAGTTTGTGAATTGTCCAGTTTGTGAAGTGTCCAGTTTGTGAAGTGTCCAGTTTGTAAATTGTCCAGTTTGTGAAGTGTCCAGTTTGTGAATTGTCCAGTTTGTGAAGTGTCCAGTTTGTGAATTGTCCAGTTTGTGAATTGTCCAGTTTGTGAATTGTCCAGTTTGTGAATTGTCCAGTTTGTGAAGTGTCCAGTTTGTGAATTGTCCAGTTTGTGAAGTGTCCAGTTTGTGAATTGTCCAGTTTGTGAAGTGTCCAGTTTGTGAATTGTCCAGTTTGTGAATTGTCCAGTTTGTGAATTGTCCAGTTTGTGAAGTGTCTAGTTTGTGAATTGTCCAGTTTGTGAATTGTCCAGTTTGTGAATTGTCCAGTTTGTGAATTGTCCAGTTTGTGAATTGTCCAGTTTGTGAATTGTCCAGTTGGTGAAGTGTCCAGTTTGTGAATTGTCCAGTTTGTGAATTGTCCAGTTTGTGAATTGTCCAGTTTGTGAATTGTCCAGTTTGTGAATTGTCCAGTTTGTGAATTGTCCAGTTTGTGAATTGTCCAGTTTGTGAAGTGTCCAGTTCGTGAAGTGTCCAGTTTGTGAATTGTCCAGTTTGTGAAGTGTCCAGTTTGTGAATTGTCCAGTTTGTGAATTGTCCAGTTTGTGAATTGTCCAGTTTGTGAATTGTCTAGTTTGTGAAGTGTCCAGTTTGTGAATTGTCCAGTTTGTGAATTGTCTAGTTTGTGAATTGTCCAGTTTGTGAATTGTCCAGTTTGTGAATTGTCCAGTTTGTGAATTGTCCAGTTTGTGAATTGTCCAGTTTGTGAATTGTCCAGTTTGTGAAGTGTCCAGTTTGTGAATTGTCCAGTTTGTGAATTGTCCAGTTGGTGAATTGTCCAGTTTGTGAATTGTCCAGTTTGTGAATTGTCCAGTTGGTGAAGTGTCCAGTTTGTGAATTGTCCAGTTTGTGAATTGTCCAGTTTGTGAATTGTCCAGTTTGTGAATTGTCCAGTTTGTGAATTGTCCAGTTTGTGAATTGTCCAGTTTGTGAATTGTCCAGTTTGTGAAGTGTCCAGTTTGTGAATTGTCTAGTTTGTGAATTGTCCAGTTGGTGAATTGTCCAGTTTGTGAATTGTCCAGTTTGTGAATTGTCCAGTTTGTGAATTGTCCAGTTTGTGAATTGTCCAGTTTGTGAATTGTCCAGTTTGTGAAGTGTCCAGTTTGTGAATTGTCCAGTTTGTGAATTGTCTAGTTTGTGAATTGTCCAGTTTGTGAATTGTCCAGTTTGTGAATTGTCCAGTTTGTGAATTGTCCAGTTTGTGAATTGTCCAGTTTGTGAATTGTCCAGTTTGTGAAGTGTCCAGTTTGTGAATTGTCCAGTTTGTGAATTGTCCAGTTGGTGAATTGTCCAGTTTGTGAATTGTCCAGTTTGTGAATTGTCCAGTTGGTGAATTGTCCAGTTCGTGAAGTCTTCAATCCAGACACCTATATTCACAGTTGTCTTTGGCTGGTACAACGAGAACAATTACCAATCGATCGACAACTATAAGCACCTGCGCTGTGGATCAGCTAGAGAAAAAACTGGTCGAAGTAATATTCTGTATAAAATATGAATTATGAAGCGGCTAATTTAGTAAGACAGTCTGGTCCAGCCATTGTGAGTGATTGTGTGGGAGTGTCGAAGTGGCCAGGGCCTACAAAATGGAGGCGCAGGTTTTTCGCATCTGTGTGCTCTTGGGTTTTTTTAAATAACTGATTAATATGCTGCCTATCAATATGAATTATGAAGTGCTGAGTGACTCATTCAAAACACTCTTATTGGCAGCTATTAAACAAAAAATTTCTACACAAAGGCCCATCTCCTACTGTTGCGAATTTATGCGGGTAGGAAAGACAAAAAAATGGCGGACAAAGCGAAAAAATGGATGAAAGATTCGATTTTGCTTGACAGTTTTATGGCAACATATCGTCTGGTGCCGGTGAGAGTGGGGAGGGAGAGAATGAGAGGTGGAGTGAGAAGGGAGAGGAGAGGTGGAGTGAGAAGGGAGAGGAGAGGTGGAGTGAGAAGGGAGATAAAGAGAGGTGGAGTGAGAAGGAAGAGGAGAGGTGGAGTGAGAAGGGAGAGGAGAGGTGGAGGGAGAAGGGAGAGGAGAGGTGGAGTGATAAGGGAGAGGAGAGGTGGAGTGAGAAGGGAGAGGAGAGGTGGAGTGTGAAGGGAGAGCAGGAGAGGGAGGTGTTAGGGAAATGCAGTGAAGCTGTCAGACAGAAAGTTGCAGAAAGCACATGACGAGCTCGCGCTAACAAAGTCTAAATAAAAAGCGCAGAGTTCAGCGATACAGAAGGAGAGCAAAGGTTCTATTTCAATGATTTCATGTGCCTGTGACAGTCACAGACAGGTGACTCAGTCATAAATGCTCACAAATCTACTACAGATCCTACCTGACAACATTAGGCATTTTGACGTTCCATTTCATTGGGCTAGCCCAGAAATAAAACAATTATCTTTTGCTGCAAAATTAACCTGTTTTTGAGCACTGATGCGTATAGACTTCGGCTTTTGAGTAGGATGCCTCCACTGACTGACTGACTGACTGACTGACTGACTGACTGACTGACTGACTGACTGACTGACTGACTGACTGACTGACTGACTGACTGACTGACTGACTGACTGACTGACTTGAGTGGCTGACTGACTGACTGACTGACTGACTGACTGACTTGAGTGGCTGACTGACTGACTGACTGACTGACTGACTGACTGACTGACTGACTGACTGACTGACTTGAGTGGCTGACTGACTGACTGACTGACTGACTGACTGACTGACTGACTGACTGACTGACTGACTGACTGACTGACTGACTGACTGACTGACTGACTGACTGACTGACTGACTGACTGACTGACTGACTGACTGACTGACTGACTGACTGACTGACTGACTGACTGACTGACTGACTTGAGTGGCTGACTGACTGACTGACTGACTGACTGACTGACTGACTGACTGACTGACTGACTGACTTGAGTGGCTGACTGACTGACTGACTGACTGACTGACTGACTGACTTGAGTGGCTGACTGACTTGAGTGGCTGACTGACTGACTGCCTGACTGACTGACTGACTGACTGACTGACTGACTGACTGACTGACTGACTGACTGACTGACTGACTGACTGACTGACTGACTGACTGACTGACTGACTGATATCAATACAATAAATTAGCACAGCAACATATCAGTAGGAAGGCAGGAAAACTCACCATAGAGAATCTCCTATGTCCGAAACCAGCATGGTTTGTAGTCGTGGAAGATTGAATTAGCGAATCGACAGGAAAATTTTGCTGACTGGTTTCAGTGGTTTGTAATTGAAACAGCATCATGGTTAATTAATAGTTAATTTCAATACAATTTAAAGATTTAAGACTCAATAAATCTGGATTCGATAAGCTATTTATATGCCAGAAAGGTGAAGTCGGTGATTAATGAACCATACAATTTTAAGCCAAGACTACACCTCTCTCGAGAGTCTGTCTGGGGAAGGGGTGGGTGTCCTGTCCGAGCCAATTAGAGTTCACTTCACCCGTGAGTGGCTGGCTTGGTTGGCCAAGGCCCTTGTTCAGAGTGCATGAAATCTTTCTGACAATAATTATAAACTGAACAGTGATTTTAACTGGCGACACGATTCTTTATTTGGCGCCACGATTTGTAGTTTGGCGCCAGGACTCTCAAATTGGCGCCACCATTCCTAATTTGGCGCTACGATTTGTTTTTTGGCGCCACGGTTCCTAATTTGGCGCCACTGTTCCTAATTTGGCGCTACGATTCGTTATTTGGCGCCAAGATTCTTAATTTGGCGCCACGATACTTTATTTGGCGCAACGATACTTTATTTGGCGCCACCATTCTTTATTTGGCGCCACCATTCTTAATTGGCACCACGATACTTTATTTGGCGCCACCATTCTTTATTTGGCGCCACCATTCTTTATTTGGCGCCACCATTCTTAATTGGCACCATGATACTTTATTTGGCGCCACCATTCTTAATTGGCACCACGATACTTTATTTGGCGCCACCATTTTTAATTTGGCACCAGGACTCTCAGTTTGGCGCCAGGACTCTCAATTTGGCGCCACGATTTGTTATAAGGCGCCACGGTTCTTAGTTTGGCGCGCTGATTTGTTTTTTGGCGCCACTGTTCCTAATTTGCCGCCACTATTCCCAATTTGGCGCCATGATACTTTATTTGGCACCACAATACTTTATTTGGCGCCAAAATTCTTTATTTGGCGCCAAAATTCTTAATTTGGCGCCACGATGACGATTCTTTATTTAGCGCCGCTATTCTTTATTTTGCACCACGATTCTTAATTTGGCGCCTCGGTTCTTTTTTCAGTGCTGCTGAAGGACAGCATGTCAGATAACTCAATGCTCCTTTAAGGCCAAGACAACGGAAGCTTCAGGTTGCCAGGCCTTCTATCACAATTAATCAAAGCTATTTTGGAAACATTTTTGCTATTTTTTTCTCGTTTTTGTCGATTCAAGCTCCAACTTGTCAGGCCAAACAGCAGGCAATGAATTATGATTATAATACCTCTGGAACGGAAGACCCTTCCATTTCTCAGTAAAAGATCTTATCTCTAATCTGCCCTTACGCTG
>NIVC01000612.1:42500-95000 GCA_002269645.1 Macrostomum lignano
ACTGAGACAAACACTGAGACAGACACTCAGACAGACACTGAGACAAACACTGAGACAGACACTCAGACAGACACTGAGACAGACACTCAGACAGACACTGAGGCAGACACTGAGACAGACACTGAGACAGACACTGAGACAGACATTGTGGAAGGCTCTGAGACTGAAAGCCTCACAGCAGCTCACAGCCAGGCTGACCAATGAGAATCCATGCGGTTGCTAAGCAGCTCAGAACTCTCTGCTGCAGTAGAAAAGCACACAGCGGGCCCCCAACCCCAGCAGCAGAAGACAGACAGACAGACCAGCGCCATGGACTCAAAGCAATCCGACCAGCCCCATACCGCGGCCCCGTCAGCAACTCCGCAGAGCCGGTTGCAGCAGGCCGCGGCAGAGGCGGTGGCCCGCAGCCGACTGCGCAGGCAGCTGATTGAGTTCACCAAGGAGACTTCGCTGCCAGGGGTGAGCCAGGCCGGTCTGAGCAGCGGCCGCGGCCTGGTGTGGACCGGCCTCCTCTCTCTGTCACTGGTGGCTCTCATCGTGCACCTGTGTATCATTGTGACCGTCTACCTGCGCTACAGCACCACCACCAGTTCGAGCTACGACCAGCCGTTCCAGTGGCCGGATGTGACCCTGTGCAACCTGGTGCCGCTGTCGGTCAGCGCGGTGAACGAGCATCTGGCTGAAGCTCCGACTTCGCCATCGAACAGTCTCGGCCGGTTCTTCGACGCTCTGCCAGCGCTGGCCGAGTCAATTTCGGCCGCCAACGGGCCGGACGTGACCAACTCGCAGAGTCTGCGCGAGCTGATGACGCGATCAAGGAACCTGACACCGGTTGAGCACAAGCTGGCAAACAGCCTGCTGAGCTGCAATTATCGAGGCGTCCAGTGTCCGACTGACTCCATCAAGCAAACCTACGTGCCCCGGTTCCACACCTGCTTCACCGTGAGCATCGGATCGGCTGGCGGCAGCTCGGGCACCCTGGCTGATGACGACTTCCTAGACATGATGCTGTTTGTTGAGAGCGGCGTGCTGAGCTACTGGGATCGGAGAACTCTCGCGGATTTCTCACCGGCTGGCAAAGTGTTTGTCCACGCTCGGGGCTCCTACCCGGATGTGGAGGACATCCTGGACTTGCCAACTGGAGCATGGGTGATGCTGGGCCTTCGCTACACTGAGAGACACAATTTCGAGGGCCGGTGCGCCAAGTACCAGGGCGAAGTGAAGTTTTCCACACCGTCTGGGGAGAAGCTCTTTACCTGTGAGCGGGGAGCAGGATCAGCTACCTTATTGGCTATTTTTTTTGTCAAGCGTGTCTTTTACGTTTCTGATGATTTTGCTGTATGCTTGCAGATTTCTGGTCTTTCCCTCTACCCCTCTTTCCCTCTACCCCTCTTTCCCTCTACCCCCTCTTTCCTTCTACCCCCTCTTTCCCTCTAACCCCTCTTTCCCTCTACCCCTCTTTCCCTCTACCCCTCTTTCCCTCTAACCCATCTTTCCTTCTAACACCTCTTTCCCTCTACCCCTCTTTCCCTCTACCCCTCTTTCCCTCTAACCCCTCTTTCCCTCTACCCCTCTTTCCCTCTACCCCTCTTTCCCTCTACCCCTCCTTCCCTCTACCCCTCTTTCCATCTACCTCTCTTTCCCTCTACCCCTCTTTCCCTCTACCCCTCTTTCCCTCTAACCCCTCTTTCCCTCTACCCCTCTTTCCCTCTACCCCTCTTTCCCTCTACCCCCTCTTTCCCTCTACCCCTCTTTCCCTCTACCCCCTCTTTCCTTCTACCCCTTCTTTCCTTCTGCCCCCTCTTTCCTTCTACCCGTCTTTCCCTCCACTCATTCTTTTCCTCTAGTCCTCTTTCTCTCTTTCCTCAGCCAATGATTTTTACTAACAGATCGGCAAGGATTTAGTGGGTGCCAGATTGGCAACAATAGCAGTGGTTAGTAAAAGATTCACAGAGTCTTACTTACCAAAATAACCTGGCCCGCTAACTGTTTTGTCGCAGTTAATTGAACACACAAAACCCTGCTACTTGAAACGGAATTGAAGTCTGTTTGCGTTAAGTGCCCAACTAAGGCCTGGACAAATATTGACACTACTACGACGTATGCTGTTAGCTGCTAGCTGAGCCGAAATGTTATAATTATGAGACTTTATAGAGACGTGATACTGAATTATTTATACGAATCGATTGATACACAATTTGCTAAGGTTGCCGGTGCTTTAATTTTTACAAAACAGCCAGTGTTAAAAAACTGAAAAACAAGACTTCTTTGACTCAGCGAACGAGAGGCAAATTCGATTTGCAAATAGAAATTCCAATAAGAAAGTAAATGAAAATACAGTAGAAAGCGGGAGAGGGTGGGAGAGAGCGGGAGAGGGTGGGAGAGGGTGGGAGAGAGCGGGAGAGGGTGGGAGAGGGTGGGAGAGAGCGGGAGAGAGCGGGAGAGGGTGGGAGAGGGTGGGAGAGGGTGGGAGAGGGTTGGAGAGAGCGGGAGAGTGCGGGAGAGAGCGGGAGAGAGTGGGAGAGGGTGGGAGAGGATGGGAGAGGGTGGGAGAGAGCGGGAGAGAGCGGGAGAGAGCGGGAGAGGGTGGGAGAGAGCGGGAGAGAGCGGGAGAAAGCGGGAGAGAGCGGGAGAGAGCGGGAGAGAGCGGGAGAGAATGGGAGAGAGCGGGAGAGGGTGGGAGAGAGCGGGAGAGAGCGGGAGAAAGCGGGAGAGAGCGGGAGAGAGCGGGAGAGGGTGGGAGAGAGCGGGAGAGAGCGGGAGAGAGCGGGAGAGAGCGGGAGAGAATGGGAGAGAGCGGGAGAGGGTGGGAGAGAGCGGGAGAGAGCGGGAGAGAGCGGGAGAGGGTGGGAGAGAGCGGGAGAGAGCGGGAGAAAGCGGGAGAGAGCGGGAGAGAGCGGGAGAGAGCGGGAGAGAATGGGAGAGAGCGGGAGAGGGTGGGAGAGAGCGGGAGAGAGCGGGAGAAAGCGGGAGAGAGCGGGAGAGAGCGGGAGAGGGTGGGAGAGAGCGGGAGAGAGCGGGAGAGAGCGGGAGAGAGCGGGAGAGAGTGGGAGAGAGCGGGAGAGAGTGGGAGAGAGCGGGAGAGAGCGCGAGAGAGCGGAAGAGGGTGGGAGAGAGCGGGAGAGGGTGGGAGAGAGCGGGAGAGAGCGGGAGAAAGCGGGAGAGAGCGGGAGAGGGTGGGAGAGAGCGGGAGAGGGTGGGAGAGAGCGGGAGAGAGCGGGAGAGAACGGGAGAGGGTGGGAGAGAGCGGAAGAGAGCAGGAGAGAGCGGAAGAGGGTGGGAGAGAGCGGGAGAGAGCGGGAGAGAGCGGGAGAGAGCGGGAGAGAGCGGGAGAGAGCGGGAGAGAGCGGGAGAGAACGGGAGAGGGTGGGAGAGAGCGGGAGAGAGCAGGAGAGAGCGGGAGAGAGAGGGAGAGGGTGGGAGAGAGCGGGAGAGAGCGGGAGAGAGCGGGAGAGAGCGGGAGAGAGCGGGAGGGGGTATGAGAGGGTGGGAGAGAGCGAGAGAGAGCGGGAGAGAGTGGGAGAGGATGGGAGAGGGTGGGAGAGAGCGGAAGAGAGCGGGAGAGAGCGGGAGAGAGCAGGAGAGAGCGGGAGAGGGTGGGAGAGAGCGGGAGAGAGAGGGAGAGGGTGGGAGAGAGCGGGAGAGAGCGGGAGAGAGCGGGAGAGAATGGGAGAGAGCGGGAGAGAGCGGGAGGGGGTATGAGAGGGTGGGAGAGAGCGAGAGAGAGCGGGAGAGAGTGGGAGAGGATGGGAGAGGGTGGGAGAGAGCGGAAGAGAGCGGGAGAGAGCGGGAGAGAGCAGGAGAGAGCGGGAGAGGGTGGGAGAGAGCGGGAGAGAGCGGGAGATAAAGGGAGAGTGTGGGAGAGAGCGGGAGAGAGGGCGAGAGGGCGAGAGATAAAGGGAGAGAGCGGGAGAGAGCGGGAGAGAGGGCGAGAGGGCGAGAGATAAAGGGAGAGTGTGGGAGAGGGTGGGAGAGAGGGCGAGAGGGCGAGAGATAAAGGCAGAGAGCGGGAGAGGGTGGGAGAGAGGGTGAGAGGGCGAGAGATAAAGGGAGAGATTGAAGAGTTTGCTTTAAACAGTCATAAAAGTTATAGTCCCCATATTGTCCTCTGGCTAATGGCTTTGGCGACTGAGGAAAACAATCGATAAAGGTGGGACCCGCAGTTGTGAGGCATTAAATGAGTTCTCGGGTCACAAAGCACTCAGAATCTCTCAGTAATGTGCATTAATTAATTTGTGTTTGTACTCTTTTGCCAACGCATAGGACAAACGGGAAATTAAATAACTTGGTTAATCAAAGAACATCAATTAGGAAGATTGATTTGAGGAAGCAGCACCATCTGCCGTTGGAGTGATGCAAATCCCAAATTCCGCCACAGAAATCAATGCCGCAATATTCTCGATACAATTTGTGCCTCGTAAAATGAAACTGGTATCGACGTCTCACTCCTTAAAGTCCTTCCAATACACCTTATACTGTTCCCCACATTCCACACAGCCGTTCCCACACCAAAGTCTCTAAATTTTAACTTTAGAAAGCTCACTGCATTGCACCTGCACTTAACCACCAACCAGTACCCAACACAATCAACCCCACATCCTCCAACCCACACCCCTCACCCCAAAACCTTGCTCCCCACACCCCGAACCCACACCCTCCACCCCACACCCTCTGACCCACACCCTCCAGGCCACCAATTCACCCCTCAGCAACGACTCCCTGAACTCCCCGCCCGCAGCTCCATCCGACCGTCGCTCCTGCCTGGAGTCCAGCATCCAAGCCGAGCTTATCCGTCAGTGTGGCTGCATCAGCGAGAAGTTCCGCCGCTTCGATGCCCATCCTGGCCAGCCGGGCTGCCACTCGGTCGGCAACGCCTCGTCGGGGTCGGCCAGCACCGAGGACCGCGCCAGGGCCGCCTGCCACGGCCGGGTGTTGCCGCAGGCGCTGGAGGCGGCCGGCACCGAGTGTCGAATCGACTGCCTCGAACGGGACTGGGCGATACGGGTGTCGCCGCACGTCTGGCCGAAGCTCGACGCCTCCGTAACGGCCCTGTTCGACGCTTACGCCGAACCGGCTGTGCGACTTCGAGGATTCGATCCCAGGCTCCTGCTGGTGCGCTGGACTCTGGCAGCATTGGAGTGCTGACGAACCCCATACTCTGAACACCATACTATGAACCCCACACTCTGAAACCCACACTCGGAACCCAATGCTCTGAACCCAATACTCTGAACCCCACACTCTGAACCCCATACAATTAACCAAAAACGTGAGCTGACATTCTTTTACACTGTAATCTAAACACTTCATTTCCCACACACCCATTCCCCACACCCCCTTCCCCACACCCCCATTCCCCACACACCCATTCCCCACACACCAATTTCCCACACCCTATTCCCCACACACCCCCATTCCACACACCCCATTCCACACACCCCATTCCCCACACCCCATTCCCCACACCCCATTCCCCACACCCCATTCCACACACCCCCATTCCCCACACCCCCATTCCCCACACCCATTCCCCACACCCCCATTTCCCACACACCCATTCCACACACCCATTCCCCACACACCCATTCCCCACACCCCCATTCCCCACACACCCATTCCCCACACACCCATTCCCCACACCCCCATTTCCCACACCCCCATTCCCCACACTACGATCTAATTCCCCACCCCACCACTTAATCCCCAGGTGAACGGCACCACAAATGTGACCACCCTGGACGCCAAATCTCAGTTAGAATTTGTTCAGCGCAGTTTCCTACGCATCACGGTGAACCCAACAAGTACCATTGGGCTCCGTATTGATGAAAGCCTGGTTTACACTGCCGGAAACCTGCTCTCGGATCTGGGAGGAATCCTCGGCCTCTACCTGGGATTCAGCATCGTGTTCATCTACGAGATCGCATTCCTGCTGGTGAAGCTGGTGCGCGACTCACGTGCTGGAGGCGGTGGCGCGGTCGGGACCGCCGATTCTAAGAGCTCCTGTTGAAGGATTTACTATTACTATGGCAATTACTATGAAAAATATTAAACTGAAAAACTTTTGAATATTTTCTATTTTTACCTCTTCTAATTGCATAATACTCTGCTATCTTAATACTGTCTTAAGAAACCGCCCCAAACACTTTGAGAATCTGCCCTAAACCGTCCCTGAGCCACCATGAGAACCGTCCCTGAACCACCATGAGAATCGTCCCTGAACCACCATGAGAATCGTCCCTGAACCACCATGAGAATCGTCCCTGAACCACCATGAGAACCGTCCCTGAACCACCATGAGAATCGTCCCTGAACCACCATGAGAATCGTCCCTGAACCATGAGAATCGTCCCTGAACCATGAGAATCGTCCCTGAACCACCATGAGAATCGTCACTGAACCACCATGAGAATCGTCCCTGAACCACCATGAGAATCGTCCCTGAACCATGAGAATCGTCCCTAAACCACCATGAGAATCGTCCCTAAACCACCATGAGAATCGTCACTGAACCACCATGAGAATCGTCACTGAACCACCATGAGAATCGTCCCTGAAACACCATGAGAATCGTCCCTGAACCACCATGAGAATCGTCCCTGAAACACCATGAGAATCGTCCCTAAACCATGAGAATCGTCCCTGAAACACCATGAGAATCGTCCCTGAACCACCATGAGAATCGTCCCTAAACCATGAGAATCGTCCCTAAACCACCATGAGAATCGTCCCTAAACCATGAGAATCGTCCCTAAACCATGAGAATCGTCCCTAAACCATGAGAATCGTCACTGAACCACCATGAGAATCGTCACTGAACCACCATGAGAATCGTCCCTGAACCACCATGAGAATCGTCCCTGAACCACCATGAGAATCGTCCCTAAACCATGAGAATCGTCCCTGAATCACCATGAGAATCGTCCCTGAACCACCATGAGAATCGTCCCTGAACCACCATGAGAATCGTCCCTGAACCATGAGAATCGTCCCTAAACCATGAGAATCGTCCCTAAACCATGAGAATCGTCCCTAAACCATGAGAATCGTCCCTAAACCATGAGAATCGTCACTGAACCACCATGAGAATCGTCCCTGAACCACCATGAGAATCGTCCCTGAACCACCATGAGAATCGTCCCTGAACCATGAGAATCGTCCCTAAACCACCATGAGAATCGTCACTGAACCACCATGAGAATCCTCACTGAACCACCATGAGAATCGTCCCTGAACCATGAGAATCGTCCCTGAACCACCATGAGAATCGTCCCTGAATCATCATGAGAATCGTCCCTGAACCACCATGAGAATCGTCCCTGAACCACCATGAGAATCGTCCCTGAACCATGAGAATCGTCCCTGAACCACCATGAGAATCGTCCCTGAACCACCATGAGAATCGTCCCTGAACCATGAGAATCGTCCCTGAACCACCATGAGAATCGTCCCTGAACCACCATGAGAATCGTCCCTGAACCATGAGAATCGTCCCTAAACCATGAGAATCGTCCCTAAACCATGAGAATCTTCCCTGAACCATTGAATATTTTCTATTTTTACCTCTTCTAATTGCATAATACTCTGCTATCTTAATACTGTCTTAAGAAACCGCCCCAAACTCTTTGAGAATCTGCCCTAAACCCCCATGAAAATCGTCCCTGAATCATCATGAGAATCGTCCCTGAACCACCATGAGAATCGTCCCTAAACCACCATGAGAATCGTCCGTAAACCACCATGAGAACCGTCCATAAACCATGAGAATCGTCCCTGAACCACCATGAGAATCGTCCCTGAACCACCATGAGAATCGTCCCTGAACCACCATGAGAATCGTCCCTGAACCACCATGAGAATCGTCCCTGAACCACCATGAGAATCGTCCCTAAACCACCATGAGAACCGTCCATAAACCATGAGAATCGTCCCTGAACCACCATGAGAATCGTCCCTGAACCACCATGAGAATCGTCCCTGAACCACCATGAGAATCGTCCCTGAACCACCATGAGAATCGTCCCTGAACCACCATGAGAACCGTCCCTGAACCACCATGAGAATCGTCCCTGAATCACCATGAGAATCGTCCCTGAATCATCATGAGAATCGTCCCTGAACCACCATGAGAATCGTCACTGAACCACCATGAGAATCGTCCCTGAACCACCATGAGAATCGTCCCTGAACCATGAGAATCGTCCCTGAACCACCATGAGAATCGTCCCTGAACCACCATGAGAATCGTCCCTGAATCATCATGAGAATCGTCCCTGAACCACCATGAGAACCGTCCCTGAACCATGAGAATCGTCCCTGAACCATGAGAATCGTCCCTGAACCACCATGAGAATCGTCCCTGAAACACCATGAGAATCGTCCCTGAACCATGAGAATCGTCCCTGAACCATGAGAATCGTCCCTGAACCACCATGAGAATCGTCACTGAACCACCATGAGAATCGTCCCTGAACCACCATGAGAATCGTCCCTGAACCATGAGAATCGTCCCTAAACCACCATGAGAATCGTCCCTAAACTACCATGAGAATCGTCACTGAACCACCATGAGAATCGTCACTGAACCACCATGAGAATCGTCCCTGAAACACCATGAGAATCGTCCCTGAACCACCATGAGAATCGTCCCTGAAACACCATGAGAATCGTCCCTAAACCATGAGAATCGTCCCTGAAACACCATGAGAATCGTCCCTGAACCACCATGAGAATCGTCCCTAAACCATGAGAATCGTCCCTAAACCACCATGAGAATCGTCCCTAAACCATGAGAATCGTCCCTAAACCATGAGAATCGTCCCTAAACCATGAGAATCGTCACTGAACCACCATGAGAATCGTCACGGAACCACCATGAGAATCGTCCCTGAACCACCATGAGAATCGTCCCTGAACCACCATGAGAATCGTCCCTAAACCATGAGAATCGTCCCTGAAACACCATGAGAATCGTCCCTGAACCACCATGAGAATCGTCCCTAAACCATGAGAATCGTCCCTAAACCACAATGAGAATCGTCCCTAAACCATGAGAATCGTCCCTAAACCATGAGAATCGTCACTGAACCACCATGAGAATCGTCACTGAACCACCATGAGAATCGTCCCTGAACCACCATGAGAATCGTCCCTGAACCACCATGAGAATCGTCCCTGAACCATGAGAATCGTCCCTAAACCACCATGAGAATCGTCACTGAACCACCATGAGAATCCTCACTGAACCACCATGAGAATCGTCCCTGAACCATGAGAATCGTCCCTGAACCACCATGAGAATCGTCCCTGAATCATCATGAGAATCGTCCCTGAACCACCATGAGAATCGTCCCTGAACCACCATGAGAATCGTCCCTGAACCATGAGAATCGTCCCTGAACCACCATGAGAATCGTCCCTGAACCATGAGAATCGTCCCTGAATCACCATGAGAATCGTCCCTGAACCACCATGAGAATCGTCCCTGAACCACCATGAGAATCGTCCCTGAACCATGAGAATCGTCCCTAAACCATGAGAATCGTCCCTAAACCATGAGAATCGTCCCTAAACCATGAGAATCGTCCCTAAACCATGAGAATCGTCACTGAACCACCATGAGAATCGTCCCTGAACCACCATGAGAATCGTCCCTGAACCACCATGAGAATCGTCCCTGAACCATGAGAATCGTCCCTAAACCACCATGAGAATCGTCACTGAACCACCATGAGAATCCTCACTGAACCACCATGAGAATCGTCCCTGAACCATGAGAATCGTCCCTGAACCACCATGAGAATCGTCCCTGAATCATCATGAGAATCGTCCCTGAACCACCATGAGAATCGTCCCTGAACCACCATGAGAATCGTCCCTGAACCATGAGAATCGTCCCTGAACCACCATGAGAATCGTCCCTGAACCACCATGAGAATCGTCCCTGAACCATGAGAATCGTCCCTGAACCACCATGAGAATCGTCCCTGAACCACCATGAGAATCGTCCCTGAACCATGAGAATCGTCCCTAAACCATGAGAATCGTCCCTAAACCATGAGAATCTTCCCTGAACCATTGAATATTTTCTATTTTTACCTCTTCTAATTGCATAATACTCTGCTATCTTAATACTGTCTTAAGAAACCGCCCCAAACTCTTTGAGAATCTGCCCTAAACCCCCATGAAAATCGTCCCTGAATCATCATGAGAATCGTCCCTGAACCACCATGAGAATCGTCCCTAAACCACCATGAGAATCGTCCGTAAACCACCATGAGAACCGTCCATAAACCATGAGAATCGTCCCTGAACCACCATGAGAATCGTCCCTGAACCACCATGAGAATCGTCCCTGAACCACCATGAGAATCGTCCCTGAACCACCATGAGAATCGTCCCTGAACCACCATGAGAATCGTCCCTAAACCACCATGAGAACCGTCCATAAACCATGAGAATCGTCCCTGAACCACCATGAGAATCGTCCCTGAACCACCATGAGAATCGTCCCTGAACCACCATGAGAATCGTCCCTGAACCACCATGAGAATCGTCCCTGAACCACCATGAGAACCGTCCCTGAACCACCATGAGAATCGTCCCTGAATCACCATGAGAATCGTCCCTGAATCATCATGAGAATCGTCCCTGAACCACCATGAGAATCGTCACTGAACCACCATGAGAATCGTCCCTGAACCACCATGAGAATCGTCCCTGAACCATGAGAATCGTCCCTGAACCACCATGAGAATCGTCCCTGAACCACCATGAGAATCGTCCCTGAATCATCATGAGAATCGTCCCTGAACCACCATGAGAACCGTCCCTGAACCATGAGAATCGTCCCTGAACCATGAGAATCGTCCCTGAACCACCATGAGAATCGTCCCTGAAACACCATGAGAATCGTCCCTGAACCATGAGAATCGTCCCTGAACCATGAGAATCGTCCCTGAACCACCATGAGAATCGTCACTGAACCACCATGAGAATCGTCCCTGAACCACCATGAGAATCGTCCCTGAACCATGAGAATCGTCCCTAAACCACCATGAGAATCGTCCCTAAACTACCATGAGAATCGTCACTGAACCACCATGAGAATCGTCACTGAACCACCATGAGAATCGTCCCTGAAACACCATGAGAATCGTCCCTGAACCACCATGAGAATCGTCCCTGAAACACCATGAGAATCGTCCCTAAACCATGAGAATCGTCCCTGAAACACCATGAGAATCGTCCCTGAACCACCATGAGAATCGTCCCTAAACCATGAGAATCGTCCCTAAACCACCATGAGAATCGTCCCTAAACCATGAGAATCGTCCCTAAACCATGAGAATCGTCCCTAAACCATGAGAATCGTCACTGAACCACCATGAGAATCGTCACGGAACCACCATGAGAATCGTCCCTGAACCACCATGAGAATCGTCCCTGAACCACCATGAGAATCGTCCCTAAACCATGAGAATCGTCCCTGAAACACCATGAGAATCGTCCCTGAACCACCATGAGAATCGTCCCTAAACCATGAGAATCGTCCCTAAACCACCATGAGAATCGTCCCTAAACCATGAGAATCGTCCCTAAACCATGAGAATCGTCACTGAACCACCATGAGAATCGTCACTGAACCACCATGAGAATCGTCCCTGAACCACCATGAGAATCGTCCCTGAACCACCATGAGAATCGTCCCTGAACCATGAGAATCGTCCCTAAACCACCATGAGAATCGTCACTGAACCACCATGAGAATCCTCACTGAACCACCATGAGAATCGTCCCTGAACCATGAGAATCGTCCCTGAACCACCATGAGAATCGTCCCTGAATCATCATGAGAATCGTCCCTGAACCACCATGAGAATCGTCCCTGAACCACCATGAGAATCGTCCCTGAACCATGAGAATCGTCCCTGAACCACCATGAGAATCGTCCCTGAACCATGAGAATCGTCCCTGAATCATCATGAGAATCGTCCCTGAACCACCATGAGAATCGTCCCTGAACCACCATGAGAATCGTCCCTGAACCATGAGAATCGTCCCTAAACCATGAGAATCGTCCCTAAACCATGAGAATCTTCCCTGAACCATTGAATATTTTCTATTTTTACCTCTTCTAATTGCATAATACTCTGCTATCTTAATACTGTCTTAAGAAACCGCCCCAAACTCTTTGAGAATCTGCCCTAAACCCCCATGAAAATCGTCCCTGAACCACCATGAGAATCGTCCCTGAACCACCATGAGAATCGTCCCTGAACCACCATGAGAATCGTCCCTGAACCATGAGAATCGTCCCTAAACCACCATGAGAATCGTCCCTAAACCACCATGAGAATCGTCACTGAACCACCATGAGAATCGTCACTGAACCACCATGAGAATCGTCCCTGAACCACCATGAGAATCGTCACTGAACCACCATGAGAATCGTCCCTAAACCACCATGAGAATCGTCCCTAAACCACCATGAGAATCGTCCCTGAACCACCATGAGAATCGTCCCTGAACCACCATGAGAATCGTCCCTGAACCACCATGAGAATCGTCCCTGAACCATGAGAATCGTCCCTAAACCACCATGAGAATCGTCACTGAACCACCATGAGAATCCTCACTGAACCACCATGAGAATCGTCCCTGAACCATGAGAATCGTCCCTGAACCACCATGAGAATCGTCCCTGAATCATCATGAGAATCGTCCCTGAACCACCATGAGAATCGTCCCTGAACCACCATGAGAATCGTCCCTGAACCATGAGAATCGTCCCTGAACCACCATGAGAATCGTCCCTGAACCACCATGAGAATCGTCCCTGAACCATGAGAATCGTCCCTGAACCACCATGAGAATCGTCCCTGAACCACCATGAGAATCGTCCCTGAACCATGAGAATCGTCCCTAAACCATGAGAATCGTCCCTAAACCATGAGAATCTTCCCTGAACCATTGAATATTTTCTATTTTTACCTCTTCTAATTGCATAATACTCTGCTATCTTAATACTGTCTTAAGAAACCGCCCCAAACTCTTTGAGAATCTGCCCTAAACCCCCATGAAAATCGTCCCTGAACCACCATGAGAATCGTCCCTGAACCACCATGAGAATCGTCCCTGAACCACCATGAGAATCGTCCCTGAACCATGAGAATCGTCCCTAAACCACCATGAGAATCGTCCCTGAACCACCATGAGAATCGTCCCTAAACCATGAGAATCGTCCCTAAACCACCATGAGAATCGTCCCTAAACCATGAGAATCGTCCCTAAACCATGAGAATCGTCCCTAAACCATGAGAATCGTCCCTAAACCATGAGAATCGTCACTGAACCACCATGAGAATCGTCCCTGAACCACCATGAGAATCGTCCCTGAACCACCATGAGAATCGTCCCTGAACCATGAGAATCGTCCCTAAACCACCATGAGAATCGTCACTGAACCACCATGAGAATCCTCACTGAACCACCATGAGAATCGTCCCTGAACCATGAGAATCGTCCCTGAACCACCATGAGAATCGTCCCTGAATCATCATGAGAATCGTCCCTGAACCACCATGAGAATCGTCCCTGAACCACCATGAGAATCGTCCCTGAACCATGAGAATCGTCCCTGAACCACCATGAGAATCGTCCCTGAACCACCATGAGAATCGTCCCTGAACCATGAGAATCGTCCCTGAACCACCATGAGAATCGTCCCTGAACCACCATGAGAATCGTCCCTGAACCATGAGAATCGTCCCTAAACCATGAGAATCGTCCCTAAACCATGAGAATCTTCCCTGAACCATTGAATATTTTCTATTTTTACCTCTTCTAATTGCATAATACTCTGCTATCTTAATACTGTCTTAAGAAACCGCCCCAAACTCTTTGAGAATCTGCCCTAAACCCCCATGAAAATCGTCCCTGAATCATCATGAGAATCGTCCCTGAACCACCATGAGAATCGTCCCTAAACCACCATGAGAATCGTCCGTAAACCACCATGAGAACCGTCCATAAACCATGAGAATCGTCCCTGAACCACCATGAGAATCGTCCCTGAACCACCATGAGAATCGTCCCTGAACCACCATGAGAATCGTCCCTGAACCACCATGAGAATCGTCCCTGAACCACCATGAGAACCGTCCCTGAACCACCATGAGAATCGTCCCTGAATCACCATGAGAATCGTCCCTGAATCATCATGAGAATCGTCCCTGAACCACCATGAGAATCGTCACTGAACCACCATGAGAATCGTCCCTGAACCACCATGAGAATCGTCCCTGAACCATGAGAATCGTCCCTGAACCACCATGAGAATCGTCCCTGAACCACCATGAGAATCGTCCCTGAATCATCATGAGAATCGTCCCTGAACCACCATGAGAACCGTCCCTGAACCATGAGAATCGTCCCTGAACCATGAGAATCGTCCCTGAACCACCATGAGAATCGTCCCTGAAACACCATGAGAATCGTCCCTGAACCATGAGAATCGTCCCTGAACCATGAGAATCGTCCCTGAACCACCATGAGAATCGTCACTGAACCACCATGAGAATCGTCCCTGAACCACCATGAGAATCGTCCCTGAACCATGAGAATCGTCCCTAAACCACCATGAGAATCGTCCCTAAACTACCATGAGAATCGTCACTGAACCACCATGAGAATCGTCACTGAACCACCATGAGAATCGTCCCTGAAACACCATGAGAATCGTCCCTGAACCACCATGAGAATCGTCCCTGAAACACCATGAGAATCGTCCCTAAACCATGAGAATCGTCCCTGAAACACCATGAGAATCGTCCCTGAACCACCATGAGAATCGTCCCTAAACCATGAGAATCGTCCCTGAAACACCATGAGAATCGTCCCTGAACCATGAGAATCGTCCCTGAACCACCATGAGAATCGTCCCTGAACCACCATGAGAATCGTCCCTAAACCACCATGAGAATCGTCCCTAAACCACCATGAGAACCGTCCATAAACCATGAGAATCGTCCCTGAACCACCATGAGAATCGTCCCTGAAACACCATGAGAATCGTCCCTGAACCACCATGAGAATCGTCCCTGAAACACCATGAGAATCGTCCCTGAACCACCATGAGAATCGTCCCTGAACCACCATGAGAATCGTCCCTAAACCATGAGAATCGTCCCTGAAACACCATGAGAATCGTCCCTGAACCACCATGAGAATCGTCCCTAAACCATGAGAATCGTCCCTAAACCACCATGAGAATCGTCCCTGAACCACCATGAGAATCGTCCCTGAACCATGAGAATCGTCCCTGAACCATGAGAATCGTCCCTGAACCACCATGAGAATCGTCCCTGAACCACCATGAGAATCGTCCCTGAACCACAATGAAGATCATCTCTGAGCCACCATGAGAATCCCCTTTGAAAACATTATGAAGCACAACACTGAAAATGAACTGAATGTACTACTGCACATGAAAATCTAGTAGCTGGTGATGCATATTTTGTTTTAGAATAGATTAGATGCGGCAACGAAAACTGCTTTTACTGCTTTTACTTACTTGACTTTTGCGCACTAAAAATAGTGCAGGGCTCTCTCTCGAGCAGGGAGTTAATAAATCTTCAAGTCAGGAGCAAAGAAGACTTATATGCAAATTTAGCCCTTGATCACACCTTGCTGGGAGACTTATAAAGTCAAGATTGATCGCAGACTAAGATGAAAAAAAAGTTATTGTCAAAAGACGCTCGTAATTCGAACATCCTGCAATCTTCAGTTCAGTTCAGTTCAGTTCAGTTCAGTTCAGTTCAGTTCAGTTCAGTTCAGTTCAGTTCAGTTCAGTTCAGTTCAGTTCAGTTCAGTTCAGTTCAGTTCAGTTCAGTTCAGTTCAGTTCAGTTCAGTTCAGTTCAGTTTAGTTTAGTTTAGTTCAGTTTAGTTCAGTTCAGTTCAGTTCAGTTCAGTTCAGTTCAGTTCAGTTCAGTTTAGTTTAGTTCAGTTTAGTTCAGTTCAGTTCAGTTCAGTTCAGTTCAGTTCAGTTCAGTTCAGTTCAGTTCAGTTCAGTTCAGTTCAGTTCAGTTCAGTTCATCTGTCCCTTCCTTCGCAATGTTTGGATTTAAATTTCTCTGTGGCCATTGGCTAGCTAGAGCAGGGAGGCTGAGGCGGTCGGGTCCGATCTCCATCAAAATAGATACAAGACATCTAGACAGGAGCTCGCGAACGCGCCTTCATCGCTCATTTTCACCCAAGTCACATATCAATCAATCGATCAATCAATCAATCAATCAATCGATCGATCGATCAATCAATCAATCGATCAATCAGTCAATCAGTCAATCAATGGACGAGAAACTCCCGGACAGCGAGCGGCACCTCAGACTGGGCCTGCTGATTCTTTACGGCCTCGTTGGCGCGGTGGCCATCGCAGCCAATGCCGGTCTGGGGCTCGCCATCTGGCTCAGCCGCCTAGACCGTCAGCGGCCGAGGACGCAGGCTCTGCTAGCCAACCTCTGCCTGTGCGACCTCTGCATCAGCGCCGTCGTCCTGCCGGTCACCGCGTTGAGCTTCGCCGATCTGCGCTGGCACCTGGGCGCGGTACTCTGCCCGCTGGTCCAGTTCGCCAGCTGCTCCGTGATGTTCGCCTCGGTGTTCACCTTGGCCTCGGCCAGCCTGGTTGAAGGATTCGGGTTGGGAGACAGTTTTGCCGCAGCAGCTGCGGCTGCAGGAACCAGCGGAGGCGGCAGCGTCGGCAATAGCAGCGGAGTCGAAGGCGGGGCTAGCAGCGGAGACGGGGGTTCCAGCAGATGGCATCGGTTTTGGAGCTCACGAGGGTGCGTGCGATGGTTTTTACCTGTTAGATAGGGGTGTCCAGGTGTGTACCTGTTAGATAGGGGTGTCCGGGTGTGTTACCTGTTGGATAAAGGTGTCCGGTGTGTTACCTGTTAGAAAAAGGTGTCCGGGTGTGTTACCTGTTAGAGGTGTCCGAGGGTGCTACATGTATCATGTTAGACAGATTGTGTAACCTATGAGACAATAGTCCCTGTACAATATCTCTCTGTAAAAGCTTAGCAGAAATCATTAACCAACGAATTTCATTCGCAGTTTTGCCGGCATAAAATGGATCGCCTGTCTGTGGCTTCTGTCCGGGCTTTTTGCCGCCCCTAATGCGGTTAATTACCGAATCGAGTTTTGCAACGACAGGTGTGTGTTTTAAGACACTTATAAATATGCAGCAACAGGCACGGCCCAAATGGAGTCCGGGGAGTGGGGTGGCTGTCCAAATGAAGCCCGGGGAGTGGGGTGGTTGTCCAACTGATGCCCGGGGAGTGGGGTGGTTGTCCAACTGACGCTCGATGAGTGGGCTGGCTGTCCAACTGATGCCCGGGGAGTGGGGTGGTTGTCCAACTGACGCTCGAGGAGTGGGCTGGCTGTCCAACTGATGCCCGGGGAGTGGGGTGGTTTTCCAACATACTTAAAGTGTCTCCCCCTGGTTAGTCTTATCCGCCTCAGAGCTACAATGGGCTTCTTTAGTCCTTTTTGAAATCCCTTCTTGATCAAGCAGAGTTTATTTATAGAAACAGAAGATGCAGAGGCAGCATGACTTTGATACTGCTTCTCGAGTTTCAAAGGAGAACTGAGAAAGGGAGTAAGTGAGAACAATGAAAAACAAATTAAAGTGAATCTGAGCCAGCTTAGTCGGGAAATTACGAGCTAAATCAGGATTTCTTCTGTATCGACTTCGAAAATTGACAAAAAAGGAATATTTTCTTAAACAAGTAGTCGGTGTCTAAATCAAGGGGATTTAGACTTAATCTTTACCTTTCCCTATCGGATCTACTCCCTCTATCGTTTAGCCGCTCCTTCTATCACTTATCCGCTCCCTCCATCACTTATCCACTTCCTCCATCACTTAGCCGCTCCCTCCATCACTTATCCACTCCCTCCATCACTTAGCCGCTCCCTCCATCACTTATCCGCTCCCTCCATCACTTATCCACTCCCTCCATCACTTATCCGCTCCCTCCATCACTTAGCCGCTCCCTCCATCACTTTTCCGCTCCCTCCATCACTTATCTACTCCCTCCATCACTTATCCGCTCCCTCCATCACTTAGCCGCTCCCTCCATCACTTAGCCGCTCCCTCCATCACTTATCCACTCCCTCCATCACTTATCCGCTCCCTCCATCACTTAGCCGCTCCCTCCATTACTTATCCGCTCCCTCAATCACTTATCCACTCCCTCCATCACTTAGCCGCTCCCTCCATCACTTATCCACTCCCTCCATCACTTATCCGCTCCCTCAATCACTTATCCACTCCCTCCATCACTTATCCGCTCCTTCCATCACTTATCCACTCCCTCCATCACTTATCCACTCTCTCCATCACTTATCCACTCTCTCCATCACTTATCCACTCTCTCCATCACTTATCCACTCTCTCCATCACTTATCCACTCTCTCCATCACTTATCCACTCCCTCCATCACTTATCCACTCCCTCCATCACTTATCCACTCCCTCCATCACTTATCCGCTCCCTCCATCACTTATCCACTCCCTCCATCACTTATCCACTCCCTCCATCACTTATCCACTCCCTCCATCACTTATCCACTCCCTCCATCACTTAGCCGCTCCCTCCATCACTTATCCACTCCCTCCATCACTTATCCGCTCCCTCCATCACTTATCCACTCCCTCCATCACTTATCCACTCCCTCCATCACTTATCCACTCCCTCCATCACTTATCCACTCCCTCCATCACTTAGCCGCTCCCTCCATCACTTATCCACTCCCTCCATCACTTATCCGCTCCCTCCATCACTTATCCACTCCCTCCATCACTTATCCACTCCCTCCATCACTTATCCACTCCCTCCATCACTTATCTACTCTCTCCATCACTTATCCGCTTAAACTGAAGCCTCAGTCACTGCAACTCGAGCTTAACCTGAAGCCCCAGTCACTGCAACTCCCGCTTAACCTGAAGCCCCAGTCACTGCAACTCCCGTTTAACCTGAAGCCCCAGTCACTGCAACTCCCGCTTAACCTGAAGCCTCAGTGACCGCAAATCCCGTCTCTTCCCTTCTCTTCTCTTCCCCTGTCCAGCAACCCGCACGCCACCTACGAGCTGACGCCCGCTGAAGAGTCGCAGAGCTGCCAGCTGTGCTCCGAGAGCTGGAGCCGCAGTCTCCGCCTGCTCGGCCTGCAGGCCAACCGCAGCAACGAAGACGCCGCTCGAAGCGGCTACGCCTCCCTAACTGCCGTCTGCCTGCTGCTGCTGCCCACACTGGCCATCGGCGCCGCTCACTGCCGGATCTACCAGCGCCTGTCGGGTCTGGTGCACCGACGCCAGACCGAACTGCGGCTTCAACTGCTTCGCGGCGACCCCACGGCCGACACGGCTGCTGCAGCGGAATCGGCGGTCGATTTCCGGATGCGACGGGCTCGATGCATCTACCGCGCGTCAGTTGTCATGGTGCTGGTGTTCGTCCTGTTCTGGGCGCCGCTGCACCTGTACAACCTGTTCGCCGACACCCTGATGAACCAGCTGATCAAGCTGAACACCAGCCTGGAGTTCTTTATCGTTGCTAAGAATGTCTACCAGGTGTTCATGTGTCTGGCACTCACTAATTCGGCCGCTAATCCATTCTTTCTATTTGCCATGCATTCCGTCTATCGGAGGTCGCTAGTTCGAATCTGCTGCCGCTGTCTACGTAATGGAAGAGACGCGGCTGTTGATAGCAATTGCGAGGAAGTAATCAACAATGACACCGCGGATGCGGATGCAGAGCTGCTGCCGCTGCGTCCGATTGAGACTGGGTCGGCCGGGAGGGGATCCGAGTAAGAGGCTGCTGCCGCTGCGTCCTAACACTGAAGGAAATGAACGCGTTTCATAATCTGGAAATTTCATATCGTCGAAAGACAGCGGCTTTTACAAGCTTGAAACTTTAAACTAAGTTTGAAGATTAATTGGAGCTTATGAATTAATTGCCTTCATTGACGATGCGATATTTGACCAGGGGGTCGGCAAACTTTGACCAGCAAAGCCACTATATCCGGCGCGGGCCTTGGGTCAAACCTTTCTTATCTCCTCTCCTCCCTCTTCTCCGTCTCCTCTTCTCTTCTCTTTTCTTCTCTCCTCTCATCTCCTCTCATCTCCTCTCCTCTCCTCTCCTCCCCTCTCCTCTCCTCTCCTCTCCTCCCCTCTCCTCTCCTCTCCTCTCCTCTTCTCTTCTCTCCTCTCCTCCCCTCTCCTCTTTCCTCCTCATCTGGCAAGCAGTCATGCGCTAGGTTTTCTATCTGGCTTTTGAGTCTGGCTTTGGCTTACACCGCCTGATAACAAGAAAGTCTGAGATCGGATTTACAGTACTGCATATGCTGTCTGCTAGCGTCTCTGTGTGCATGCACAGATGTGTCTGTGTTTGCGCTTGATTGTTGTCTCAACATCCTCATCAGATTAGAGCTACGGGCTAGTACTCACAAATTAACTAAAAAACAATCAACCTGCAACTCGTGTGATAATTAATTGGTTTTTCTGTAAACTCATCGCAACATTCGCGTGTAACTTTTGAATTTTGTCAATCGAAGGTCACCGAAGACCCCTGGGAACATGGGTAGCAAACAACCAGTTCTATAGGGAACTCCCATAGGCCGTAATATGAGGCGAAGAGAGGATTAAAAGGTGCAGCAAAGTAGAATTACAAACTGTGTGAGCACATGCCAATTAGAAGGCAAGGTTTTCGTCATCATCACTGAGCAGTCTGTTTAGTTACGAGTAATTACAGCAAGTACTTTTTTGTCCCAAGTCTGCGTTGATTCAGCGTCCTCTTGTCTGTTTTGTTTGAAGCGGTTTGCAACCATGACAACACCTGTGTTTTATTGTATTCGGTTGTGCTGCAGATCCATGTTGAGTAACTGTTGAAATATATATAGCTTTAAGAAACAGCTTCTATGGGTTAATAATGATACAAGTTCCCTCTTACTCGTAGAAGACTATTCTTCCCTCTGATAAACTCACGGATATTGTGAGCTAAGATTGAACTAAAGATTAAAATGCCCTCTGCAATCAAGAAAAAGGCTTACCTGAATAACATTTTATGCTCTGCTTTAATACTATGGATTTTATGGTTGGGGACAAAGCCAAGAATTCTACATTACATGTTACACATGACTAAATTCCTACATGTACATAAATTTCAGAATCGGTGTTGTCAACGCTTTTTTGGCACCGCAGGCCAACAGGCACTCGTTATAGTGCCACAGGTCCTCATTTTGGCGCCGCAGGCACTTATTTTGGTGCCGCAGGCACTCATTTTGGCGCCGCAGGCACTCATTTTGGCGCCGCAGGCACTTATTTTGGCGCCGCAGACACTCATTTTGGCGCCGCAGGCACTCATTTTGGCGCCGCAGGCACTTATTTTGGCGCCGCAAGCACTCATTTTGGCGCCGCAGGCACTATGTTTTGTCGCCCTGAAGCAAAACTATTAATTTCCATAACGGGTCACCAGGTGGGGTGGGGGGGTACAAAGCATTGGATGTCCCCCCATAGCTTTTACTGAGGGGACATGTCCCCTCTGTCCCCCCCCCCGGGTGGCGAAGCCCATGCTACTACTACCTGCATCTATGAAGCCATGCGTACAAAGCCAAAAATACATTTACAAATTTAAAGTACTTGCAGAACTTTTTATGCAAATACTGATGCAAGTTTATTTCTGCTAATTCTCTTTAATTAGCCTCTAATTACCCTTAAATTAGACAGGAAAATGGCAGCAGAGACGAAAAGGGGACGCAATCTATTTATTTACAGCAGCCGAAAGTTACGATAGAGACAATCAATTAACATGCAGTAACTTCAATAAAGTCAAAGTATTATTACTCACTGTAATCTAAATGCTTATGCTTGTTTCTTATTACAATCGTTAGACTAAATAAGTGAAGCGATTACAGTATGTACAGATCGGGTTGGCACTGCATCAAAGAAAATTTTACTGGATTCAACAGCGATAAATAGGATTGAGGGACTTTGCCCGCACGACACCAACTCAGGCAAAAAATAGCAGGCCACTTCGATAAGAAAAGGGGTTGAAACACCTCGTTTCAATCAATTCTTTTCATCCATTAAGCCTCACCCATCTCACATCCGTTGATAATTAATAGGCCACTTGGCGCTGGGCTAAAAATGACGACATAAGGCTGTGTGCACCCTGGCGCACTTTAAGCGACATTGTCACACAACCGGCGAGAGGCATTACTGCCCATTCCGCCGACTCCCCTTAAGGTTTGAGTCCGGAAGAAGAGAAACTGGAACAAATAATGCTAAGATAAAAAGTACAGGTGTTAGATAGAACTGAAGATTTATGGACTAATATATAATAAAAAACAAGAGGACTTTCTAGAACGGAAATATGAACCATGTCAGCTGGCTGTCAAGTCAGCTTCCTTTATTCCGTTTGCCTGTCCAGCCTTTCCAACTGAAGCTTGTCGCCTGCAATGGGTATAACACACGGAGCGGGTGAGGCAAGTTCAATTTCAATCCAGAGCTGCTTGTGGCTCGCTGGTCCCCGTCTATCGAGACATTTCCTTGGTCTATCATGGGGAACTCAGCCTTTAAGCTTAGGGCTGTATTGGCCAAGTGCTAGTTCGTAATTGAATTAACATTATCCAGTACAGTGTAGTCTCAAGGGGAAAGACTTGAGCAATGTAGAAAAGCAGAATACCCAATTTTCTCCGATTTATCCAATTTGTATAACTTCATTTATGAAATGCAGGTAACAGCTTAGACCTGCAAACATCCTGTTCGTGTCGTGCATCATGCTAGCATCGCACTATCAATGTTTAACAGGCCGAACTCACCTTAACTCTTTGCTTCTTTTCGACTGCTCATTCTTTGGCGGCGGCGGAGGTGGTGGAGATGGCGAAGACGCGGAATGCGACGGTTCACTGGCCGCTGCCTCCTCCATGGACTTGATGCTCTCGTAGGTGTGCGACTGGGCTGACTCGGACAATATCGCGTTTTCCTTTGAAGGCGGTGGCGATGTTGAACTGCTTGCACCGGAAAATCCCTCGTCTTCAATGTTCTCTTCGTCCGCATCGTAATGATTTACCTGTGCCGAGGGGAAACAGCACTTAATTGTGCAAAGCTAAAGTGTTTGCATTTGACAGTGACAGTGTCTGTCCCAGGGGGCCAAATAGAGAACCTAGAGAATGACTGCGAGCCGGGGGGAGAGGAGAGGGAATAAAGAAGAGAGAAGGGAGATAAGAGAAAGGAGAGGCGAGAGGAGAGAGGAGAGAAGAGAGAAGAGAAGAGAGGAGAGAGGAGAGGAGAGGAGAGAGGAGAGAAGGGAGGAGAGAGGAGATGAGATGAAAGAAGAGAGGAGATGATAGAGGAGAGAAGATAGGAGAGAAGAGAGGAGAGAAGAGAGGAGAGAGGAGATGAGATGAAAGAAGAGAGGAGATGATAGAGGAGAGAAGATAGGAGAGAAGAGAGGAAAGAAGAGAGGAGAGAGGAGATGAGATGAAAGAAGAGAGGAGAGAAGAGAGGAGAGAAGAGAGGAGAGAGGAGATTAGAGAGAAGAGCACTGAGAAGAGATAGAAACATTGAGCAGGCTGAATTGCTATTGCAAAGTTTCAAAAGACCCGAGGGCCAAATGGAGATGCTCTGCGGGCCGGAGTCTGCCGAAACCTGATTGTCTGTCTAATTGAATTTGCACTTTCGATAGCCACAAGCAGTAGTAGCAGAATTAGCATCGCTGCGTACTAATCACACAATGCCGAAGACTTTAAGTCACAACCCCAACCCCTAAGACAGACGAGAATGATCCTGCTGTGATAGAGTAGCAATGTTGAGCTACGGTACGGTAATGGTACGCTCGTACATTTTATATGAGAGGTGCTACTCCTGCACAGTCTCAGCACTCACAGTAGACAGCAGCAACAACAACAACAAAGTACACTGGATAGTCTCTAGTGTCACAGGGCGCGTCTCAAGGCCACAGCAGCGCTTTATCTATTCCTCTTCCCATACTGAGCCGGGATGCTGGGATTCAGTTATGAGTTAATTAACTCACTTGAGCAGTGGTCCGGACAGTTGTCGAACTGCCTGAGGTTTCATCTTCATCAAGAAACGTCTCCGGCAGGCTGTCAATCAGCAGCATGACAAAATTTCTGCGCTCCGACTCTGTTGAGGCCTGCGAGTCGAAACTCTCCAGTCGGAATTTGACGCGGCTACGAGAGGGCCGGAGACGAACTGAACTAGACGACTTGCGACGCTGCCGATCTGTAGTTTGCATGCAGTGCCGATACCTCACAGCCAGCTCCTCGTCATCAATCTGCATCCGAGCTTCGTAGTCGTCTCCGGTACTTGGCTTCTGCCGATGATGGCCAGGCTCTGAATTGGGGTCCATAGCCACCTCGAAGCTGTATCCGGAGCTCCGCTTGCTGCGTCCGCCAGCGCACGACGCTAAATGGTTGCCCATATCTACAGCCGGCTGAGCGACTGGCTGTGTCAGCTCAAGTGCTCAAAGTATTTATTTATAAATGTAAAAATAACTGCTGCTTCAGACGAGACTGCTTCTCATGTGTATTTATATTATTCTTACCAGCTATCCTAATTTAGACTGCGGTGGTTTGCCCCTCTGCTATTTCGAACCCATGCAGCTTTTTAAGTCTGGCCATATACGCATGAAAAATTTAATTTTCAAACCTCTCCATTGCTTTTCTCTGTCTCTCTCTCCGTCTGCTGACTAGTCTCTTCGAGCTGTCTGTCTCTGTCTCAATGTACCTGACCTTGCTCAACCCACTATATATAACTGTTGTATGGGCTTTTTAAAAAAATGACGCAAAAGCAGACTGCGCGCATGACCCCAGATGCGCGAATGGAGAGAGAGAGAGAGAGAGAGAGAGAGAGATCTCAAGCGTAAATAAGCCACCAACCCTATAGCAATTGTGAGACTACTTGAGAGTGAGCTTAGGTGTGCTGATCTCGCCCTCCCTCAGCTTAAATTGAATTTGCTTCTATTTGGATAGCAAGAAAATTCACCAGACCCGAATGTGTGCTCACGCGGGAGCGCTCACTCACGGTTTTATGAATTATTGCAGCATCACAATGTCTAATGTCTATACTAATACTATAGTGTCATAAAAGGTCATTCAATAAAATTTAAACCATTAAATCGCTACGTACATTTAATTGTACACGTCCTATGCCTAAAAAAGCATAAAACTGGCACGGCTCAATGGTTTTATGAATCTATACTTGGTCATTCTTTGCTGATTCTGTAAAATATGTTATGACTTTTAGGTACAGTGAATGTACGAAGAAAAAATTAACATAAAATCATAATTTTCTAAACGAAAGGCTCTACAAATATCGATAGAGCTATAAGAAAGGCACATCAAATCTAAAGATGAACATTGAGTCTGCGTCCTATCGAAAGCAATAATTAACAAAATTTGTGCAGATAAAATGAAAACTTCCTATCTCCGTAGTGTATTTTTTCGGTAACGCCTCCTAAAATATGTCTATGGCAAAAGCTTCCCGCCGAAAAGAATGAGAGGTCGAGCCTAAAACCAAAAGTGTTAATTTCCAATAACTTGCTAGAGATCGTTGCAATTTCACAAAAATTCATATTTTACTTAAATTTCCTACACACCGACTATGGAGCTCAGGGTTTCCAGTTCGGACATTCTGCGTCAACCTCGAGCCGTTTCGATTCAACAAGACTCGCAGCAGCAGCAGCAGCAGGATCAAGCAGAATCCAAGCACGAGTTGCCGCCAATAATCCTACGCCGATACACCCCCAGCCAGGACATCCAGCCCGAAGAGACTGCGCCCTTCGGCATCACCGAATTCGAAACAACCGCCAAAGTGAGCGGAGTCAACACGAGGAACTTCAGAACCTTCCACGTGTACAGAGACAAGCCGCCATGGATTGAACGGCTCACGGAAACAAGTTGCCCATTCTTGAAAGTTAATAGCAGCCTCGACGATGTTATTCCGTTGAAGAATGAGCTAGATCGCAATCCGGATCTAATTGGAATACCTTTGCGGGTAAGTACTTTCCATCGATATTCGTCCTTTTTTTACCCACCCAGATCAGCGGCCCACACAGAGGGGGCAGGCGGGCCGACACCAAATGCGAATAATGCTCCTCAAAAACTATACGAAATTGGTAACCAAGCACTATGAATGAGAGCCTACCAAGAGACAGGGGCGCCCACCAAGAGACAGGGGCGCCCATCAAGAGACAGGGGCGCCCATCAAGAGACAGGGGCGCCCACCAAGAGACAGGGGCGCCAACCAAAAGACAGGGGCGCCCAACAAGAGACAGGGGCGCCCACCAAGAGACAGGGGCGCCCACAAAGAGACAGGGGCGCCCACAAAGAGACAGGGGCGTCAACCAAGAGACAGGGGCGCCAACCAAAAGACAGGGGCGCCCAACAAGAGACAGGGGCGCCCACCAAGAGACAGGGGCGCCAACCAAAAGACAGGGGCGCCCAACAAGAGACAGGGGCGCCCACCAAGAGACAGGGGCGCCAACTATGAGACAGGGGCGCCAACTAAGAGACAGGGGCGCCCACCAAGAGACAGGGGCGCCAACTAAGAGACAGAGGCGCCAACTAAGAGACAGGGGCGCCAACTAAGAGACAGGGGCGCCAACTAAGAGACAGAGGCGCCAACTAAGAGACAATGGCGTCTACTAAGAAATCAAATAGCAGCGCCCCATGGGGTGGCGGTCCGCTCTAGTTAAAGATCCTGCGTACGCCACTGACCAAAATACTCGTAATCAACATTTTCTAAAATTTTATTCCGATATACAATGCATATTGCGACTTGCGGGAGACAAATATTTAGAATTTTGGATGAGAGGATTTTCATAAGAATAATTACAATCAAAAATCAGACAGACAACTAATAAGAGATGCTGGCAGATGCACCTGATTAAGGGGTTATAGCGACGCAAAGATTGAAAGGTATCGCTGGGTCTGTCTGAAGGGCCGGACGCCATTAGAAAAGGGAAAATGAAAGAGGTACTGGGCGCATATTTTGCTGCAGTGCGAGTTTCTAAATAGAGGCAGGGGCTGTGTGCATCCTGGTGCACTATAAGTCGCACAAGAGGCGAGAGGTGAGAGGCATTGCTGCCCATTCCGCAGACTCCCCTGAGCAGGCACACAAGCGCGCGGATACGTACGCAGTCAAACGCACAGTCACACACTCACACAGGAGTGTACAGCAGCCCTAACTTTATTTATCGTTAGGCATGTACACTTCACTGAGCCTTGGGGTTGGCCCTTAGCGGCGTTAATTGCCAAGCCGAGATTCCAATTTAGCCTCAAATTAATGTGACTGCACTTGGAATCGAGCCTGGGCCGCTGGCACATCAAAGCGCCGCGCTAAAACCACTGGGCTACGGCCCACCGCTACGATAGAGGCATATTTTGTCAATTGAAGTTCAAATCCTATGATGATGAGTAGTTATACGTGAATAACATGAATATGCCTTATTGAATTGTTTTTCTTAAACTCAACAAGGAAGTTGACCCGCACTACATGGGTCGCAACACTTTCGTAACGGTGTCAGACGAGCGGGAGCTCTATCGATTCACCTCGCATCGCAGTCTGGGCGTTTTCTCTCCTGACAGTGAGCTGAGACAGGCCGCCATCAGCATAGTGACCAGCCTCCACTTCCAAGCTTTCATAGTCAGCGTTATCATTCTCGACTTTCTAGCTTTGGTCTTCGCATACAGCGACGATCCGATCATCGATATTGGAACAGATTTATTTTTTGCCGTGTACTGCTCCGAACTGATCATCAAGATAATCGCCTACGGATTTATGTTCGATGAGCACTCGTTTCTGCGGAGCGGGCACAGTGTAATAGAAGTAATCGTGATCAGCTCCAATGTGCTGCCGATGTTTATACCGATTACTTCAATGTTCAGGTAGGTTTTTCAACGGTTTTGGTTACAGTTGTAGCTCATATTTGTAGCCTAGTAGGTAAAGTGGCGGACTCACGACTGAAAGGTCGGGGGTTCGATTCTTTCGACTCACTCGAAACAATTTATGTCCTTGAGCAAGACGCTTAATTCTGCATTGCTTCAGTTCACCCCAGCTGTAAAATGGGTGCCAGCATTAGCTGGGGTAATTGAGGGTGTGTGTGGCGACCCCCCAGTCCTTGGACTGAACAGCCGTACGCAGCCGTCAGATGCGCCGCGCAAAAGCTGCGGCTGAGCTGTCGGCTGCACATCTGGCCGTTAGGGTAGGTACAATCAATAATTATTATTTATTTAATTCGTTCATATTACACTACATCTTCAGGAATTTATATCTACAAGCCTTTATATGGCGCTGTGAAGAAGCATTGAAAAAAATATTAAAACGCATACGCGATTTCTATATTTCAAGGATATGCGAGTTAATCGGCTTTATGTGCAGATTTTTTCAGCATTGGGGTCTTTGAAAGGAACCTGTGCAATCTAAATATACTAAATCTCTAATATTTGTTTGTTTGTTTGTATGCTTGTCCTATATACTAAAAATGAGTTGTCTGTGGGTAGGTAGGTAGGTATGCGATAGATTTCAGAAAAAATGGCTCAACCGATTTTCTTCAAACTTGCACCATTCGATCAGAAATTTTCCTGGGACGGTACATGCATCTTGGCTAAGAAATTGCTCAATTCTAAAGGGATTAAATATTCGAAAAACATGCTTTTTTGCTAAGGTCAAGCAGCTCTTTCGACCTGAAATGCATTGTAAGAATGCTAGAGAAAAAACTGACTGACTGAATTTCAATTGTGATAAAGATTACATCACAACCAGTTGAAAACAGTGCCAAACAAATGCATACAAAACTTGATTTAAATTGCGTAACAATATTGCTAACTTAAATTGACACTGATACTGGCTGACTAAGAAATTGATTATGTCATAACTTTTTACTCAAACCGATTTGCTATAAGAATTTAATTATAAGGACCACAATTCATGTACTCCAATTGACAAGAGATAGCATAGATGCAAACAGACTGGACTGCTAATGCAGCGACCTGGGTTCGAATCTTAGTTGTGCAAAAAGATTTTTTTATTCAAAAATCTTAAAAACACAAACTGCTAAACACAAAAAAGCACAATGTCAAACATAAAAGAGCCACCATGTCGAACATTAAAGAGCCACCATGTCTAACATTAAAGAGCCACCATGTCTAACATTAAAGAGCCACCATGTCTAACATTAAAGAGCCACCATGTCTAACATTAAAGAGCCACCATGTCTAACAATAAAGAGCCACCATTTCAAACATAAAAGAGCCACCATGTCGAACATAAAAGAGCCACCGAGTCAAACATTAAAGAGCTACCATGTCAAACAATAAAGACCTACCATGTCAAACATATAAGAGCTATCATGTCAAACATTAAAAAGCCACCATGTCAAACATCAAAGAGCCACCAAGTCAAACATTAAAGAGCCACCATGTCAAACATATATATGACTCCATGTCGAACATTAAAGAGCCATCATGTCAAACATATATGACTCCATGTCGAACATTAAAGAGCCACCATGTCGAACATAAAAGAGCCACCATGTCGAACATAAAAGAGCCACCATGTCGAACATAAAAGAGCCACCATGTCAAACATAAAAGAGCCACCATGTCGAACATAAAAGAGCCACCATGTCAAACATAAAAGAGCCACCATGTCAAACATTAAAGAGCCACCATGTCAAACATATATATGACTCCATGTCGAACATTAAAGAGCCATCATGTCAAACATATATGACTCCATGTCGAACATTAAAGAGCCACCATGTCGAACATAAAAGAGCCACCATGTCGAACATAAAAGAGCCACCATGTCAAACATTAAAGAGCCACCATGTCAAACATTAAAGAGCCACCATGTCAAACATAGAAGAGACACTATGTCAAACATATACGTGACTCCATGTCAAACATAACAGAGCCAACATTTCAAACGTAAAAGGGCCGCCATAGCGAACATTAAAGAGCCACCATGTCGAACATAAAAGAGACACCATGTCAATCATAAAAGAGCCACCATTTCAAACATAAAAGAGCCACCATGTCAAACATTAAAGAGCCACCATTTCAAACATTAAAGAGCCAACATTACATTAAGGTGCCACCAGGTCAAACAATAAAGAGCCACCATGTCTAACATTAAAGAGCCACCATGTCAAACATAAAAGAGCCACCATGTCAAACATAAAACAGCCACCATGTCAAACATTTAAAGAGCCACCATGTCAAACATAAAAGAGCCACAATGTCAAACATAAAAGAGCCATCATGTCAAACATTAAAGAGCCACCATGTCAAACATTAAAGAGCCACCATGTCAAACATAAAACAGCCACCATGTCAAACATTTAAAGAGCCACCATGTCAAACATAAAGAGCCACAATGCCAAACATAAAAGAGCCACAATGTCAAACATAAAAGAGCCATCATGTCAAACATTAAAGAGCCACCATGTCAAACATTAAAGAGCCAACATTTCGAATATAAAAGAGTTATCATGTCCAACATAAAAGAGCCACCATGCCAAACATAAAATAAGCACTATGTCAAACATATACGTGACTCCATGTCAAAGATTAAAAAGCCACCATGTCAAACATAGAAGAGCCACTATGTCAAACCTAAACGAGCCACCACGTCTAACATTTAAGAGCCACCATGTCACACATTTAAGAGACACCACGTCTAACATTTAAGAGCCACCATGTCAAACATTTAAGAGCCACCATGTCAAACATATATGTGACTTTATGTCAAACTTCAAAGAGCCACCATTTCGAACATTAAATAGCCACTTTGTCAAACATTAAAGAGCCACCGTGTCAAACATAAAAGAGCCACCATGTCAAACATAAAAGAGCCACCATGTCAGACATTAAAGAGCCACCGTATCAAACATAAAAGAGTTACCATGTCAAACATTAAAAAGCCACTTTGTCTAACATTAAAAAGCCACCATGTCAAACATTAAAGAGCCACCATGTCAAACATTGAAGAGCCACCACGTCAAACATTAAAGGGCTACCATGTCAAACATATACATGACTCCATGTCAAACAATAAAAAGCCACCATGCCAAACATAAAAGAGCCACCATGTCAAACATAAAAGAGCCATCATGCCAAACATAAAAAAGCAACCATGTTGAAGATTAAAGAGCCACCATGTCAAACATAAAAGAGCCACCATGTCTAACATTAAAAAGCCACTTTGTCTAACATAAAGGAGCCACCATGTCAAACGTAAAAGAGCCACCATGTCAAACAATAAAAAGCCACCATGCCAAACATAAAAGACCCACCATGTCAAACATTTAAGAGCCACCATGTCAAACATTTAAGAGCCACCATCTCAAACATATATGTGACTTTATGTCAAACTTTAAAGAGCCACCATTTCGAACATTAAATAGCCACTTTGTCAAACATTAGAGAGTCGCCAAGTCAAACATAAAAGAGCCACCAGGTTAAACATTAAAGAGCCACCATGTCAAACAATAAAGAGCCACCATGTCAAACAAAGAAGAGCCACCATGTAAAACATTTAAGAGTCACCATATCAAACATCAAATAGCCACTTTGTCGAACATTAAAGAGCCACCGTGTCAAACATAAAAGAGCCACCATGTTAAACATAGAAGAGCCACCATGTCAAACATAAAAGAGCCACCATGTCAGACATTAAAAAGCCACCGTATCAAACATAAAAGAGCCACCATGTCAGACATTAAAAAGCCACCGTATCAAACATAAAAGAGTTACCATGTAGAAAAAAAACAGCCACCATGTCGAATATAAAAGAGCCACCATGTAGAATATTAAAGAGCCACCATAAAGAACATTAAAGAGACACCGTGTCAAACATAAAAGAGCCACCATGTTAAACATAGAAGAGCCACCATGTCAAACATTTAAGAGCCACCATGTCAGACATTGAAAAGCCATCGTATCAAACATAAAAGAGCCACCATGTTAACATAAAAGAGCCACCATGTCAACATAAAAGAGCCACCATGTCAAACATTAAAGAGCCACCATGTCAAACATAAAAGATACACAATTTCAAACGTAAAAGTAAGCGAATTTTTAAGGAGCCACCATAATGCTAAGGAAATTGTCGCACTAGCTACTTATTGTCTGGTGGATGCTTGCTATTTGGGGATGCTATCTATCTGGGGGATGCTTCATGCTCTCTGGAATATGCTTGCTATCTGGGGGGATGCTTGCTATCTGGGGGAAGCTTGCTATCTTGGGGATGCTTGCTATCTGGGGGAAGCTTGCTATCTTGGGGATGCTTGCTATCTGGGGGATCCTTGCTATCTGGGGGGTGCTTGCTATCTGGGGGATGCTTGCTATCTGGGGGGTGCTTGCTACCTTGGGGATGCTTGCTATCTGGGGGATGCTTGCTATTTGGGGGATGCTATCTATCTGGGGGATGCTTGCTATCTGGGGGATGCTTGCTATTTGGGGGATGCTATCTATCTGGGGGATGCTTACTATCTGGGGGATGCTTACTATCTGGGGGATGCTTGCTATCTGGGGGATGCTTGCTATCTGGGGGATGCTTGCTATCTGGGGGATGCTTGCTATCTGGGGGATGCTTGCTATCTGGGGGATGCTTGCTGTCTTGGGATGATTTCTTTTTGCATTGCACTTCATTTAAGTATTTTGTCTGTTTTCTTTGTGAATGCTTTATTTGGCTATCTTTTTGTTACTTGTAGAGAGCAGAGATTCTATACAGATGTCCCCCAACGGGGGGCGAAGATTGCTAGTTAGTTTCTAATTTGTGGCATTCTAATTTATTTTCTAGGGCTCAATTTTGGAACGGGTGTCTTTTGGATGATTAAACGGAGATTTAGAGACCTAAAAGAAGATACATGTACTAATACACACCGGATATTAAACCGCTGAAAAAAACTTATTTTTTCAAACCAAAACGCGCAGGCAACTTCGAGTCATCCGGGTGATCCGCCTGTTCCGTCTCATTGGCACGCTTCAGTTCACGCGCAAAATCATGAGAGCTGTGGTGAGCTCCATCAAGGATCTGGTGCCAGTTTTCGGGCTTTTTATGGCTCTGGTTGGATTCTTCAGCCTGTGCTCGTTGGTGTTCTACCGGCGTTCTCTGTTGGGCAAATGCGTCAACATTAACTACACTGCGATCTTTGACGGTGCAGGCGACGCTGCCAGCTACGACAGCGTAGCTGCGGCCTCCAGGGTCATGCACAATCGTTTTCTCAACTGGACAGACAACACGGACAATTGGCAGCCAGGACCGTTCGGAGCCCAGCGCTGCCCAGTGATCACATCTAGTCCAAACTGGTGGACCAGCATTATTGACGATCGCCAAATGCGCAAGTGCCCGGAGCCTTACCGGTGCATGCAGACTACCACGGGCAACCCGGACATGGGCTTCAGCAATTACGACACGCTGATGCTATCAATGTTGAGCACTTTCCGCTTACTGTGCCAGGACTGGTGGGACAATTTGTTCGTTCAGTTGTCTTTAGTTAACGGTGGGCATGCAACAACGCTGTACTTCTTGGCCCTGATATTTCTAGGCTCACACTATGTGATCAACTTAGTATTGTCTACTATTACGCTCTCATATCAGAGAAACGAACGATCGGAAGACACTGACGAGGATGAGCTGGCTAGGATGGCCGTGCTAATGCACGTTAATAGAGACAATTACCTTCGCAGACAAGTGGAAATCTATAATGTGCTGCTAGACCAACAGCGCAGTGGACTGACTGAACCAAAGTTTCTTCGAGAACTGAACGAATCTCCCGTGGGCAGGTCGCCTTTGGTGGAAGCCTACATAGACGAGTATATAAAATCCTATTCCATGCAGCCGGGGCCCAACAGTCAGATAGGCCGCAAGACCAATGTGTACCTTAACGCTCTGAACATGGCGACCTCGCCAGGCAAAATAGGCGTTCGTCTGCGCGGCATGGTGGTTCGAAACGGCAGCACGGATGATTTGCCAATCGATCGGTTAATCAACTTCGTCATTTTGATGAATGTTGTCGAGATGCTAGTGGTAACTCCGGTTAATATACAATCGCAACAAATTATCGAAGGCACGAACAAGCTTTATACAATAATATTCACCCTGGAAGCTATAATTAAGATTCGCTATCAGCGTACTTATTATTTGAAGAATGACATAAACCGATTTGACCTAATAATTGCATTCTTCTGTTTAATTGAGATGATGCTACCAACTAGCGGTAGCCGAATGGCAATGGTACTTCGGATGACGCGTTTTCTCCGCTTATTCAAACTGGCTCGCGTGTCCAAGGAGCTTGAGAGGCTGCTAACCATAATGTTCCAGTCGTTCAGGTCCGAGATACCCCTGATTGTTGTCAGCTTTGTAGTCATCCTGATAAGCGCTGGCATCGGCATGGTTATGTTTCAGGATGTTTACAAAAAGAATCCGCAATATTTAAGACCGACACAGAATTTCGCCGATTTATACAACAGCATTCTGCTAGTTTTTCGTATTATGTGCGGCGAATGGACAGAAAACCTGTGGGTCTGCATGAAAATTATGGAATCAGCTCCAGACAAAGGATTCTGCGTCGCTTATTTTCTCACTAATCAGATAATAGTCAGTCTCATCATATTTCAACTCTACATTGGTATTCTGCTGAGCAAGTTCTCAGAATTTCGATCATTGTCCCGCGAGCAGCAGGAGAGGGCGAGGGCGGAAGCGGAGGATGCGGGCCAAGAGAAACCACTAAAGCCCCTACTTATGGAAAGGATTAAGGGCTTTTTAGCAAAAACTTTCGGCATTAATTTTGGCGTTGTAAGGGAGTCAGCGACGATGGGTGCTACAGATACGGCGTTCTCGCGTTTCCGAAACGCGCTGGCCGCAATAGCGAGCTACAGTTCCAGCTGGTACTCCAGGTACATAATAGCCATGACTATATTGAGTTCGGCAGCTCTAATACTCGACGATTACTATTTAAAAAGCGATCCGGGGCTTCAGAAAATATGCCAACACCTAGAAATAATTTTTTTGGTCGTGTTTGGCACGGAGGTGATCGTCAAGACTATCGCCTACGGGCCGCGCACTTATTGCAGTAGTCCGTGGCGCATAATCGATGCTATCATTGTTCTTGTCTCGCTGGTTGACGTCGTTATTAACAACATCTACACCAAGGAAGTGAACCTAGCCATGCTCAGGGTGATTAGAACTCTACGATGCCTGCGAATACTGCGCACAGCGAACGTGTGGGAGGGCTTCAAGCTCACAATCAGCGCACTATTCCGTTCGGTTGGCAGACTATTTTTTGCATTCCTCATTGTGATCATCGTCTGGCTGATGTTTGCTCTGGTGTCAACCAGCCTTTTCTCGAACAAGTTTTACAGATGCGTACACGACGGTGTAGTGTTAAATAAGACAATAATACCAAACAAGGCGGCCTGTCTTAAAGCCAATTACAGTTGGGTCAATAAGCGAATCAACTTTGACACAACGCCGCACGCGATGCTCGCTTTACTTGAGGTGTCCGTATTTAAAGGCTGGATTGACATCCTGCAGGACATCTCCAACTCGCCTAGTGCAATCGATGATCAGCCAGAAATCAACAATAACACAACGCTCAGCGTATTGATCTACATATTATTTATTATCATCGGCTCGTTCTTCATGATCGGCATGCTCATTGGTGTGATTGTTGACAGTTTCGAACAGGAGAGGATAAAAGTAGCCAAAATAGTGCTAACTGACGGTCAGAGACGACTGCAGAACACTCTGAAGCAGTACCTCATGTTTCCACTCAGTTCAGCCAAGCCGGTGACAGAGGGTTGGCTGTCAGAACGCTTACACGGAATCATCAATACAATCTATGTGGAAGTATTCTATCTGGTGCTAATCTTAGTCAGCACTGTCATCATGGCTCTGCAATATCATCCCGGCAAAAGCAGATTGGTGCAAGTGTACTTAACTGTATTTGATGACATCATTCTATTCTGTTTTGTACTGGAGATTATAATGAAGATTCTTGGCGAAGGGTCTTACTATCTTGTGCCTCTAGTCAGCTGGAATCTGATCGACTTCCTTATCGTAGTACCGTCAGTGGTTGCGGAAGTCTGCGAAGAAGCCATCGAACTTCAATACCTTCGCGTGGTTCGTTTCGCCCGTGTCTTCCGCATGGGCCGCCTGTTGGCTCGATCAACGAACATAAAAACTGTGCGCGACATTCTGCTCGCCATGGTGGCCACCCTTCCTAGCATGTTGAACATGATCGCCCTGCTAATCATGGCAATTTGCATCTTTGCCATCGTTGGCGTCAATCTATTCAACGACCAGGAAGGCAACATAGCGCACCCGTTCAACGAGTTGTTCAACTTTCGCAGCTTCACAGCTACCTGGAGAATTCTGTTCATAGTAAGCACGGCGGCTGGCTTCAATGACTACCTGGAAGGTACAATGCGATTCCCATATCCGTATTCTGTACTAGCTGTTGTTTTCTGGGTGTCCTACCTGTGCGTAGCCTTCTTTGTACTAACCAATCTGATAGTATCGGCTGTCGTATCCAGCTATAACGAGGTGTTTAACAATGAGGACTTCAAGACGCAGTTACAAACGGCGGAAAAATTCACCAACCTGTGGAACGATTTCGATCAGAATGGTACAGGCAAAATGCATTCGAAGCACATAAACGAGCTGTTGGATTTACTAACCGAACCGTTGCGAATGGCCCAGCCGAATTCGGGTGTGATTAGCTACATGGAAATACCGCTCACCGACGACTATCACGTGTGCTACGGCGACGTCATCACAGCTTTAGTGAAGGAGATTATGGAAGAAATGGGCCTGCTGGACAGCGAAACGGACGACATCAACCAGGAGATTAAACACACGGCATCCAAACCGCCATTAAATACGCAGGTGATGTACAAGTTGCGCATGGCAACTGACGTGATTAAGACTGCTTGGAGACAGAAGAAGTTGCGACAAAGTTTGGCCAAATTCAGTGAACTTCAGGACTAGTAGGACATGCATATATCTGCAAGTTTAGATAGACAAACAAGTAATACTGCTTGCGATTCACCGAGTATCTCCCTCAATCAAATAGTCCAATCACAAACCCATAAAACTTCAATTCCCATCAGTCACTATAAAAAAGCAAATCACCCTTTATCAGTAGCTTAACCCTTCCTTATAAAAGCACAAACTTTTTCAGCACAAATACATTGCACTCGGAAGATTTAATTACACTGATTAAAAAAACAGACAGCAAAAGCAGTTTACAGTAGTCAGCAATTTTTTATTCGAATTGAAACTGTTAGAACACTATACTCAAAAGTTTGCATACTAAACAAACGACTTGTTTTTTGTCCTTTTTTTACCGTTTTATTTGTTCTTATAATGCTTCATTCGGTGCTTAGATAACTTGAGCTTGTCACTACCGATAGCAAGATAAAAAATATTAGAAAAATAGCTTAAATAATTAACCGCGAATCAGGCACTCGTACAACAAAGAAAAACTATTTCCAAATACGATGAAATTAACTAAGATGAATCATTCGATAAAGATAAAATGACAGACACAATAACAATCTCATAGAAGACACAAATTGTGCACGTACAGAGTCCATTTTTTCAAAGCTTAGACATACAAAACTGTTGACAAAAGCACACTGATACACAGAAATAAGAAATACACAGAAATGAAATAAGTTTGCTACTTGAAATGAATATGATGCACTCTACTTGGTCTTTTGGTTGACTCTAAATTGACAACTTAAAACTTTGTACTTTGTACTTGCTTTAGTCAAGCAAAAGATCGCACAAGTCACAATCGACAATGCCAAGCTAGGTGAACCAGATAAACCACACTAGCTGCAATTCCGCCCATATTCAACGCCATGCTAAGCCCATGCAGACGACGGAAAGCTGTTTTATCCTTGCGCCTCAGAGCCTGACTGACCAGCGGGCCAAGGTACAGCTGGTGCAGCCAGGCGCTAGCGGTGCTGGCGCACAATACAGCCATGATTCCCGGATTGTTCTGAGCTAGGCGAGTCAAACTGAAGTGCTGCTGGGCGCTGCCTCGCAACTGAATGTAGCTGCCCAGTAAGGCGGTGGACAGAATACTCTGAGACAGGAAGTAGCGAGGAAAAATGATAGATTGAACCTCTTGGAAAGTCTCAGATGACAGGGCCCTGAATAGGCTGGGTCCGTGGACAAAGGTAACCCATAGCTGGGTGCCGAATTGGGCACCCCAGACTGACAGGTTGACTAGAGATGAGATCATTTTAAATGTAAGCTGTTTTTCATAAATAGCAAGGTTTTTGTGAGAAAGATTTAGCTTGATAAATGTTTATAAAAGACAGATTTAAAACTAAATATTTAGCCACTTGATCCTATTTGAGATTTGACATAGGCCTAAAACATGTTGGCAAAGAACACACTCTTCAATAAAATAGAATTTTTGCCAAAGTGAAACTGCTAAAAGCCCCACAATCCCTATCAATTGTCTATAATTGTTAGTCATTAATATAAGCCCTTTAAAAAATTCACCTGGTCAACTTATCCTATGGCATCATATTTGGAAAGGAAAAGCTGAAAAAATTGTTATTTGATATTATTAAAAAACTTATAAATTTAAAGGCATAGAATGGTACTCCCATGTATTTTGATTTGAATGTTCTAGGCCTAATAAATGTTCCAAAAGCTAAAAAACTTCAAGTAAAGATTTTTGAAGCTTTCACCTCAACTAACATTTTGAATTGTTTAACTAAAACAACATAAATGCATGACTTCTTAATTAAGCTAAAAATATAATATATAGGAAAAAGAAACATATATACACATATATATAGGCTAATATTCTAGAACATGAATTATTAAGGATTATAAATTGATATATTTTGTCTATTGTCAATGAATATAAGATAAAAAGCAAGACCTTTCCCTTGCTATTTCTATAGTTACATTAGAAATTGATGGTGGATATGACCAAAAAAGGATATTGACTTAGGCCTAGTCTTAAAATGGGTGCAAATATATTAGAGTGGCACTTTAGCTATTAGATTCTTTTTATTGGGATAGCAATGAGTATATAAAATTATAAAAAACCCTATCTCTCTTGTTTTATTAGTATTTGACCCTAGTGGGGGCAGTGATACAATATCTTACAAAGGTCAAGGTGCAACTAGACATTGTTGAAAGGGTATTCTAGAGGACAAAGATTCAAAGGAGGGGAGAGAGGGTGGCACCATGGCTTTGTATTTTGGCAAAAATGTGTATAGTTTTCTTTCTAATTTTTGAAGAATCAAAATTCCTCAAAGGTTAGGCCCATGCACCTAGGGGCCTAGGGGTCTATATTTTATCTTCAAAAGCTAGAAGCTAAATTGCTAATTGCAATCACATCACATCACATTGCATTACATTGATAGTTATGTGATGGTAATTCTAAAATAACATAAATATATACTATAGCCTTTAGTTTATACTTTTTACTTGGTATTGGTAATTAATTATCCACTATACTAATTTTTTTTGGCTATGTGACTAATAGGCAAGTGAAAGTTAATAATAGGCATAGCTAATAGTGTATAGTGGTAGATAGACCTTAGATCTTAGTCTTAATCTTAGGTCTAGCTAGGCCTAGTAAATTATATAGAAATTAGCCTAGTTAGACATAGACTCATATAGAGCCTAGAACAAAGAAACATTTTAATGCTTCATTTTATACTATAGACCAAATGGATGAGTCTGTCTAATTTAAAAAGGCAGTCATGTCTCATGTGCATCTAAAAGCGATTTTTCAGTCCCAGTGGTGACATAAAATTCCATAAATAAGAGGGATAGAGTAGACTCCGCGATGACAATAGGGTTATATCTCACAGCAAGGACTACTCAACTAGAGACTCAACTCAACTAGAGAGTCTAGTTGAGTAGTCCGACCTTGTCTCACAGATGGTCGTCGTCGAAAACTTTTGCTATATAATTTTATTACTATACCCATATATACTAGTGTGATAGGTATTAACTTTTTTAAATACATTCTCCCCCCTAACATGGGATATCCCCAGTAAAAATCATGTAGCCTACGCCAACCAACAGGCCAGTCTTATAAAATTAGCCTAGATGCACTATGGCAAAGATGCATTATGGTTCCCAGAAAATTATTAAAGTGAATCGGTGCCATAAAAACTACGTTCATATGAATCAGGTGAAGTAGATGATTTTATATAAGGATCAGAATGTCTTGTTAGGATTTTTCAATGACAATAGGTCAGGTTTTACAGGAAGAAACTAATAAGTTAGTAAGATTGTTATGAAATGGTGGATACTAAATAGATCTGAGCGCGTATATTAGAGTTGAGGATCGTGTTAAATTCCCCTTGCACGTACCCAAGCATGCGCATGAGCATTTTCCGAATAAAAAGTAAACTAAAACTGATGCTTTCTGGAAATCTCGTAAGCTTAACTAGCGGTACTTGGTTATAAGTTTTACGGAACGCCTTTTGTTGCAAAAATTATGCGTACGATGATCCATGGCAGCAGGTTACGGTGTACATGTACTTCTTTATATAGTTGTTCGTGTCAGTAACTATAGCTACCTATCCAATGCGTCTCAAAGCTAAATATACTGATAAATGGTGAGTATTTGATTTTATTCTTGAAGCCCATCACGCCATTATACATATTCATCTGGTATAGTCGTCAAACGTTTGCGGAATTCGGAATGTTGAACACTGAACAGGCTGTAAAACATTTTAACGCTGCATATATTAGACTGCCAATATTTCACCTGTCTCCAAGATTGAAGACACCTGCAGGTGCAACTAAATGTAAATGAATAACAGGCCGTATAAGGTAATTTTGCTTTGCCCACACTCCGCATCCTGCATGTCGCGAAGCTCTTACAATTAGAGGAGAGATGAAATTCTAAATTATACATGTATGTAGGACGTAACGTTGAGTACGTTATACGTTAACCAAATATACGCGCATGCGGTGTTTAATTTCAAAGCTAGCTAGCTATCCTCACAACAAGTAATTTGAGGTGCCGGGCGTGTTTTGATGTACTGCACTGCACCTGACTCACCTGAGTCCAATTATGAGTAACTCTAACTAGCCAGCCAGCCTAACTAACCAAACCGGCCTACTCCGGTGTACGCTGCTCTGCGTACTTTTTCTCTCTCTCCCCCTTGACATGATAATATTCAGTAGTGATCGATTCTGAGTTTTAAGCCCACTTACTTGTTGTCTTTTAAGCCTATATATTGGTCTCGCCACCTACCACCTCGTATCTCACAATCATTGCAATAATTCGCTCATCTCAAATACACAACTTCGTACTTGACTCAAACCAAGCCCACGGGCGGCCTTGTCATCGTTTACTGGGCGCGACTTGACAATGGCGTCGCAAGCAAACAACTCCGAACTAAACTTGGATGACCCAGACACAGCCGAAGCCTGGCTGCTCAGCTTTGCGGCTGCCGCACGAACCAAGAAACTGACGGACACAGAAGAAGATCGGCAGATCACCGATCTATTCCTCGCCAGGGCAGGTCTCAAGGCACTGAGAACGCTGTCCCTCATGGCTGCCCCGACCAGCCTGGAGAAAAAAACATTTGAACAAATTCGAGACATCATCAGGGAGACAATCCGGCCCAAGAAGCGCCTCGATATTGCCGAACGAGCAAAATTCCTCGCCCTCAGGCAGGACCCAAGCGAAAGTGTCGCCTCCTACTACCGCCGACTCCGTGCAGCAGCGGCTACGTGTAGCTTTGAGAAGCTCGGGACGAAACAGTCAAGCGAGGACGAGCTCATCACCATGCGGCTCGTGGACGGACTCGCCTCTGTGGACCACAAACATAGACTGTTGGAGAGAATGCAAGCTACCGACATGCTGCTGAACGAGGTGCTGCAAACACTTGAGCAACTTGAGCAAATCCGCTGCTACAACACCAGCACCGGGGCCGCTGCCAACACCGAGGCCAGCATCGCCTATGCAGGGCGGCGCGGCACGCCCCCACAGCCAGCGCCGGACACCAGACCACCGAGGAACATCAGCAAGACGAAGTGCCAATATTGCGGCGGTTTGCACCAGCAAGGCGCATGCCCTGCGTTCGGCAAGCGGTGCACCGCCTGCAACAAGAAAAACCACTTCGCTGCCGTATGCAGGTCCCGCACCGTGCATCTAGAGACCTGGGAGGAGAACGAAGGCGCCGAGATGGAGCGAGATACTGCCAACGTCTTCGTCATCAGACCGAAGCGCAGAGAGCGGAACGGCATCTTCCGGCAGGTCAAAATCAACGGCAAGGAGCTGCAAATGCAGGTAGATACGGGCGCTGATGTGAGTCTCATTCCACGGGGCCACTGGGAGACACTTGGATGCCCAGCACTGAGGAAATCCAGACGAATTCTGAGACAGTTCGACGGATCGATCATAAGAACCCTGGGAGAGTTCACTGCCACGTGGGATGACCAAGAAAAGTTCCGCACAGTCGACTTGGTGGTCACAGCAGCGCGCAAGTCACATGGACTGCTGGGTCTTGACAATCTGGATTGGAACCCCGAAGGCCAGGCAGCCAGTGCTCAGGATTCCGTAGTTCAACATCTCGATTGTCTGAAAGGCTTCCAGGCCAGGATCAAGCTGATTGAGGGTGCCAAGCCTTTCTACTGCGCAGCCAGAGCAGTGCCGCTGCACCTGCGTGACCGCGTCAATCAGGAGCTAAAGCGTCTCGTGACTGAGGGCATCATCGAGCCGGTGACGGAGGGCGGCAGCGAATGGGCGTCCCCGATCGTCTGCGTCCTAAAACCTAATGGCAATGTCAGAATTTGCGCCGACTACAAAGCGGGGGTCAACCATCAGGTGTGCGGGGACACCTACCCCATGCCAACCGTCGAAACGATCTTCTCGGACGTTGCCGGAATGACTGACTTTGCCACTCTCGACCTATCTGACGCCTACTTACAGATCGAGCTCGAGGAGAAGAGCAGGGAGGTCACCACGATTGCAACTCCTTTAGGGCTGTTCCGCTACACCCGACTAGTGCCTGGCCTCAAGTCAGCATCCGCCATCTTTCAAAAGGCAATGGAGACCACCCTCGAGGACGTAAGCGGCAAGGTCATTTATCAAGACGACATCCTTATCGGAGGTCAATCTGCCGAGGGTCTCAAGGCCAAAGTTGATGAAGTAATCAAGACCCTACAGGCGGCCGGCATGAATATAAATCTCGCCAAATCCAACCTGGGGGCCAAGACAGTCAAGTTCCTGGGCTACAGAATCAGCGCAGACGGAATCTCGCCAGACCCCGGCCTGGTCAGCAAAATCATGGAGATCTCCGCGCCACGCGACCGTCGCCAGTTAGAGTCGTTCCTTGGTCTCTGCAATTTCTTCGGAAGGTTTGTCAACAACTATGCGCACGTTGTCGAGCCTTTGAACCAGCTGCGCAAGAAGGGAGCGGAGTTTGTGTGGGGAGCTGCGCAAGAAGCGGCCTTCCACCAGCTGAAGAAGCTGCTGAGCTCCGGCCCGATCATCCAGCCTTATGACCGAGCCAAAGAGACAACGCTGACGACAGACGCCAGTGAAAAGGCGGTGGCCGCCGTGCTCACGCAGGAAGGGCACCCCGTCATCTACTTCAGCCGGCGATTGACACAGGCGGAGGCGCGCTACTCCAACATCGAGCGGGAGGCTCTGGCGATTGTTTGGGCGATGGAGAGGGCTCGACAGTTCCTTCTAGGCAAGCGTTTCACACTGCGAACGGACCACCGCCCTCTAGAGTTCCTGTTTGGAACAAGACAACAACTCCCCAAGGTCGCCAACGCTCGACTGCTTCGCTGGGCCATCCGCCTCATGGGGTTCGACTTCGCAATTGAGTACGTCCGAGGAGCCCAAATTCCGCACGCCGATGCGCTCTCCCGGCTCGACTTTGCCGACGTTCCGGACGACCAGGCTGAAGCTGCGACTCACCACCACCACCTGGTGCATTGGGCTGGTGAAAGCGTCATTGGTTGGAATGAGCTAGCAGAGGAGACAAAACGTGACAGGCTGCTAGCAGATGTCATGCGCAGGATAGCCGGAAATCGCTGGTCGGGCTGCTCCCCTGCAGAGCGGCCCTTCAAGGCAATTCGTCACGCGCTTACAATAGACGACTCGGTAGTGTGCTACGGAGACCGGCCAGTCATTCCCTCGTCTTTGCGAAGCCGCGTCCTGGAGTTGGTACACAGCGGGGCGCACCCCGGTGCCTCGAGCACACGAGCGCTGGTCCGCAACTCCGTCTGGTGGCCAGGCTACTGCGGCGACGTGGAAGGATTCGTCCGTGCCTGCCACACCTGCGCCAAGCAACGCCAAAGCGGCCACAGCAGCGTCCATCAATGGCCGGCCGACTCTGAACCCTGGGGACGCGTCCACATGGACCACGCTCACGTCCCAAAGGTCGGGCTCCTGCTGGTCCTGGTCGACGCCATGTCCGCCTGGCCGGAGGCCGTCCGAGTGCCGGACAAGAGCGCCGCGACCGTCAGGAAGGTCCTCCAGGAGGTCTTCGCCCGCAATGGAGTTCCCGAACCCTGGTGAGTGACAATGCTGCTGAATTTCATGATGAAGGGTTGGTGAGTTGGCTGAGCAGAATTGGCTGCCGCGCTGTGAAAACTCCGCCATACCACCCCCAGTCGAACGGCCTGGCTGAGCGCATGGTGCAGACGATCAAGGTGGCCTCGGCGGGCTGGGACCAGCAGGAGTCGTACGACGCGTTCCTCGCGCGGATTCTGCTAAACTACCGATGCGTGCCGCATGCCGGAAGAGAGTTCAGTCCAGCGCAGCTGATGGGCAGGCAGCTGCGGAACCCCATCACCATGAGAACAGCAATCCGGTCCGAGGTGTGGTACGCCCCAAGGAGAGGCGCGATCCCGGAAAAGGCAGAATTCCTAGCGCAGAAGGGATCCAACACGGCGCTGATCGTGCGACAAGGCAACAGAGTCACACTCGCCCACCTTGACCAACTTCGGCGACACGAGCCTGACAACAATGAGGGCGGCGCGACTGCGACAACCGACCTGAACGGCAACCTCCGCTCCGAGGGGGCGGCGAAGCCCGCCGACCTGCCAACAGTGACGCCCGGCAGCGACGGACCTCCGGTCTCGGCCACGTCAGAGCAGGTGGAGAACCAGCCGGCGGCGAGCTCAGTCCCGAGTACTCCCGAGTCCGGTGGCCACAACCGCTTAGCGGAGAGCAGAGCCGGAACTGACAAGGCGACTACGGCTCAGAGACCGAGCTACAACCTCCGAGCGAATCGAGGCGTGCCCCCGTTGCGATTCGAAGGGGGGAGATGAGGTGCCGGGCGTGTTTTGATGTACTGCACTGCACCTGACTCACCTGAGTCCAATTATGAGTAACTCTAACTAGCCAGCCAGCCTAACTAACCAAACCGGCCTACTCCGGTGTACGCTGCTCTGCGTACTTTTTCTCTCTCTCCCCCTTGACATGATAATATTCAGTAGTGATCGATTCTGAGTTTTAAGCCCACTTACTTGTTGTCTTTTAAGCCTATATATTGGTCTCGCCACCTACCACCTCGTATCTCACAATCATTGCAATAATTCGCTCATCTCAAATACACAACTTCGTACTTGACTCAAACCAAGCCCACGGGCGGCCTTGTCATCGTTTACTGGGCGCGACTTGACATAATTACAGTAGTACATGTAGCTACAGTACATTGGCGCGCTTGTACACGTGTGCTCAGAAGTCAGCGGAACGGGCAGAATTGCCGCGAGTTAATAAATATCGTAAAATTGTCAACAAAAATGCCAAAATTGAAGGCTTAGTTTCCCCAGTGCGTTTTTTAATCATGTATTTATTGATCAATCGCAAATGATTTATAGCCAAACCAGCTCAAGGAACCAATAGTTAGAGTCTTCAGCAGTGGTACAGACCGGCAGTGACGGCCCAGCTCCGCAGGCATTAAGAAAGCAGGTCTTGCCAAACGAATCAAAATCGACAGATCCGCATCCGGCAGTGCGAGAGCAGTTGGCCAAACAGTCCGTCAGATTGTCAACAAAATATGGACCGCCAACAAGATTGTAGCCAGGTGCGTAGCGACCAGCTTGGCCTAGGTAAACCTTGGCAGATTGCTGAGGGATTTATAGTTTTTAAGTTTCTTGTTACTATTACAAAAACTGTCTATCTTAAGGGGTTCATGACAAACTTTTTAACTCAAGAAGTCAGATGCAGAATCTAGCGCATGACTGCAGACCAGAGAAAGGGTGAAGAGAGAAGGGAGAGAAGGGAGAGGAGAGAAGGGAGAGGAGAGAACGGAGAGGAGAGAACGGAGAGGAGAGAACGGAGAGGAGAGGAGAGAAGGAAATGGAATGAAGGGAGAGGAGAAAAGGGTGAGGAGAGAAGGGAGAGGAGAGAAACGGAGAGAGGAGAAGGGAGAGGAGAGAAGAGAGAGGAGAGAAGGAAATGGAATGAAGGGAGAGGAGAAAAGGGAGAGAAGAGAAGGGAGAGGAGAGAACGGAGGGGAGAGGAGGCAGAGGAGAGGAGAGGAGAGAAGGGAGAGGAGAGGAGAGGAGAGAGGGGAGAGGAGAGGAGAGAAGGGAGAGGAGAGGAGAGAAGGGAGAGGAGAGGAGAGGAGAGAAGGGAGAGGAGAGGAGAGGAGAGAAGGGAGAGGAGAGGAGAGGAGAGAAGGGAGAGGAGAGGAGAGGAAAGAGGGAAAGGAGAGGAGGCAGAGGAGAGGAGAGGAGAGAAGGGAGAGGAGAGGAGAGGAGGCAGAGGAGAGGAGAGGAGAGAAGGGAGAGGAGAGGAGAGAAGGGAGAGGAGAGGAGAGAAGGGAGAGGAGAGGAGAGAAGGGAGAGGAGAGGAGAGAAGGGAGAGGAGAGGAGAGAAGGGAGAGGAGAGGAGAGGAGAGAAGGGAGAGGAGAGGAGAGGAGAGAAGGGAGAGGAGAGGAGAGGAGAGAAGGGAGAGGAGAGGAGAGGAGAGAAGGGAGAGGAGAGGAGAGGAGAGAAGGGAGAGGAGAGGAGAGGAAAGAGGGAAAGGAGAGGAGGCAGAGGAGAGGAGAGGAGAGAAGGGAGAGGAGAGGAGAGGAGGCAGAGGAGAGGAGAGGAGAGAAGGGAGAGGAGAGGAGAGGAGGCAGAGGAGAGGAGAGAAGGGCCGAGAGAAGAGTGAAGCCCTATTCACTGCTAAGCATGCGGATTTCTAGACCTACGCTGGTTGATTTGTATGGATCCATATGCAAAACAGCTCAGTGGTAAACGCGTCAGACTTCTCGCGCCAAGACCCCTGGTTCGATTCCGTGCGCGGCCCATTCATTTGGGGCTTGTTTGCATGAAGATTAGCCAGAGTGACTTGGGCTGCGTGCAATTCACTGCACCCATGAGGGCCAACCCCCCAGGACGCAGAGAGTGAACATGCCTGACGATTAGAAGGTCAACAAAGGGCCGCTGTAACCTAGCAATCAGGCCGGTTAAGCCATGGCATAAAGGCAGGGCTTCGATGCCAAAGCTCACAGGGGATGATGATATCTTAGGCTATAGATAGCAGGCTGTCAAGGCGGATGCTGTTTTTCTTTAAGCATCAATTTCCTTAAGAAATTAACCAGAGTGATCGGAACAGCTACATATAGTCGAAGCTTCAATTAAACATGTAGCAATTATTTACCTTAACGAACACGGAACACATCGATCGATTTCTGCTACTAGGAGGAGCGAGCAAAAACTTGTTGTACCCGGTTGACTCGACGCGTTTAGCCGCATCAATCAGACAGTTTGCATGAGGAGTTGCAGCGATGGCGGACGCTGCCGCCGGCAGCTGATCAAATGCGTCATCGTTACACGCTAGAAAAAAATCGCAGTCTAGCTTCGAAGCGCAGGCGCTGGCGCAATAAGCCGTAACTGCAGCCGCCCTGCCGGATAATTTGTGCTCTTCAACTGCGGAACTGGTAGACTGAATGAACTGCTCAACTCGCGTGCTACCGCTGATTTTAATCAGCAGCAGTAGCACAAGCCATGTAACACATGATTTAAAGTTGTACATGCAGATTTTCGTCATCTTGGCCCGGTAGGGAAACTGTCTAAAACAAAGGATGTTTTTAATGACTGTCTAACAGGTGACACTATCTAGGTGACACTAATACAGGTGACACTAATGCAGGTGACACTAACAGGTGACACTAATGCAGGTGACACTAATGCAGGTGACACTAATGCAGGTGACACTAACAGGTGACACTAATACAGGTGACACTAATACAGGTGACACTAATGCAGGTGACACTTACAGGTGACACTAATACAGGTGACACTAATGCAGGTGACACTAATACAGGTGACACTAATACAGGTGACACTAATGCAGGTGACACTAATACAGGTGACACTAATGCAGGTGACACTAATGCAGGTGACACTAATGCAGGTGACACTAATACAGGTGACACTAATGCAGGTGACACTAATACAGGTGACACTAATGCAGGTGACACTAATGCAGGTGACACTAATGCAGGTGACACTAATGCAGGTGACACTAATGCAGGTGACACTAATGCAGGTGACACTAATGCAGGTGACACTAACAGGTGACACTAATGCAGGTGACACTAATGCAGGTGACACTAATGCAGGTGACACTAATACAGGTGACACTAATGCAGGTGACACTAATGCAGGTGACACTAATGCAGGTGACACTAATACAGGTGACACTAATGCAGGTGACACTAATGCAGGTGACACTGTCTACATGTAACGGTGACACTATCCAACAGGTGACACTAACAGGTGACACTAACAGGTGACACTAACAGGTGACACTAACAGGTGACACTATCTAATTCAGTAATTCCTTACCTTGGGGTTTCTATAGGGGCTTCGCGGCCTATTCGCGGCGCCTGCGCCCCCCGCCAGTAGTAAGTAGTAAGACACAATCTAACAGGTGACACTATATCCAACAGGTGACACTAACAGGTGACACTAACAGGTGACACTAACAGGTGACACTATCTAATTCAGTAATTCCTTACCTTGGGGTTTCTATAGGGGCTTCGCGGCCTATTCGCGGCGCCTGCGCCCCCCGCCAGTAGTAAGTAGTAAGACACAATCTAACAGGTGACACTATATCCAACAGGTGGCACTATCTAACATGTGACACTAACAGGTGACAACAACAGGTGACACTGTCTAACAGTATATACAAAACAATAATTTTGACAAACTGAATGAAAATGACTCACCGTTTTGCTAACAGATAGAATCAGAGAATCAGACAATGATATAAATGTTCAAGAAGCCACGGATTCTATTTTACACTCTAGTGGGGAACTCCTACCTTAAATCTTGCTTGGACAGAGTTGGTTCAGCAACGCAAATACAGATTTCGATAAAGCAAAGAAAACATCTTGACCGAGAAAGAGTGAGGAAATTGGGCAACGCGTTTCCCGCAGAAGCGAAAGCGTGACTAAGAATTTGTAGACAATAAATTTCCCTTGACGGAGTCGTTGAACTATTTTGGCCAGTAAATATTTATTCAGCAGCACTGGGTGCAATCGACAAAGTTTCTGATTAAATATTTCTTTTTACTTTTGCGAGCAAATTATGGAACAGTCGAAATTCCGCACTAATCACTTTACTCTGATTCTTAATTACTTCTGAATGTTCAGTTTGCAACATGAATAATTCAAAACCAATTACAGCTCCATAAGTTCGGACTGAGTTGGCATAAATTACTGAGCAATACAGAATTATTTATGTCTACAGGTGCGTCATTTGTAAACGAAAACTTCCTGAGTAATAATATATTTTTAATAGAAATCTGTTATTTAAAAAACTACTGGAAGTAGTAAATAAGGCGAATTTTATAAAAGTGAACGACATTGGACGGATTTTTATGTTCGTTATGCAAAAGAATTTGCAGTCAATGAAAAGAAAAATGTCACAAGAGCAAGCTACTAAACTGACAGAAACTGTGGATTCTGTATTTCCCAATCTGTATATTGGATTGCCCAATCTGTATATTGGATTGACCAATCTGTACAATAGATTAACCAATCTGTACATTAGACTGACCACAATCAGTATATTGGATTGATCTATCTGTATATTGGATTGACAAATCTGTATACTGGATTGACCATTGATCAATCTGTATATTGGATTGATCTATCTGTATATTGGATTGACCAATCTGTATATTGGATTGATCATCTGTATATTGGATTGATCTATCTGTATATTGGATTGACCAATCTGTACAATAGATTAACCAATCTGTACATTAGACTGACCACAATCTGTATACTGGATTGACCAATCTGTATACTGGATTGACCAATCTGTATACTGGATTGACCAATCTGTATACTGGATTGACCAATCTGTATACTGAATTGACCAATCTGTATACTGGATTGACCAATCTGTATACTGGATTGACCATTGATCAATCTGTATATTGGATTGACCAATCTGTATATTGGATTGACCAATCTGTATATTGGATTGACCAATCTGTATACTGGATTGACCATGTATATTGGATTGACCAATCTATTTATTAGATTGACAAATCTGTAAATTGGATTGACCACAATCTATACATAAGTCTTGAACAGACAAAGCTAGCCTTCTGGCGTCCATTCCAGCCGGCACAGTCGCCCAGTAACCTGGCAGTCTGACAGGATGCCACCCTGCAGCCAGGCCACACCGGTGGCCGGACACACGCAGGCCACGGCACCAGCGACAGCCGCGTCCTGACTGGCCTGGCCGCAGTCGAATGCGGCGACACCGTCCAGCAAGACGAAGTGCGACGTCGGGCCCTTGTCGCGCCCGGTGAAAGTCTCGCCGCCGTACAGCAGAATCCGGCGACCGCCTGCGGCGAATGCCGAGTGGCCGCGACGGCCATTGCGACGGGGATCGCTTGGCCGGCACGGGATCGACTTTGAGTCCAGAACTGCCGCTGCGAATGAGGCTGCCGCGTGGCAGATTGGACCTGCGGATGATGGGAGTGCTCAAAACTGGGATAATTGCTCAGAACCAGCAAGTGCTCAAAACTGAGATAATTGCTCAGAGCCAGCAAGTGCTCAAAACTGAGATAATTGCTCAGAGCCAGCAAGTGCTCAAAACTGAGATAATTGCTCAGCCAACAAGTGCTCAAAACTGAGATAATTGCTCAGAGCCAGCAAGTGCTCAAAACTGAGATAATTGCTCAGAGCCAACAAGTGCTCAAAACTGAGATAATTGCTCAGAGCCAGCAAGTGCTCAAAACTGAGATAATTGCTCAGAGCCAACAAGTGCTCAAAACTGAGATAATTGCTCAGAGCCAAGCAAGTGCTCAAAACTGAGATAATTGCTCAGAGCCAACAAGTGCTCAAAACTGAGATAATTGCTCAGCCAACAAGTGCTCAAAACTGAGATAATTGCTCAGAGCCAAGCAAGTGCTCAAAACTGAGATAATTGCTCAGAGCCAGCAAGTGCTCAAAACTGAGATAATTGCTCAGAGCCAACAAGTGCTCAAAACTGAGATAATTGCTCAGAGCCAAGCAAGTGCTCAAAACTGAGATAATTGCTCAGAGCCAGCAAGTGCTCAAAACTGAGATAATTGCTCAGAGCCAACAAGTGCTCAAAACTGAGATAATTGCTCAGAGCCAAGCAAGTGCTCAAAACTGAGATAATTGCTCAGAGCCAAGCAAGTGCTCAAAACTGAGATAATTGCTCAGAGCCAACAAGTGCTCAAAACTGAGATAATTGCTCAGAGCCAAGCAAGTGCTCAAAACTGAGATAATTGCTCAGAGCCAACAAGTGCTCAAAACTGAGATAATTGCTCAGAGTTCGGCAACAAGTGCTCAAAACTGAGATAATTGCTCAGAGCCAACAAGTGCTCAAAACTGAGATAATTGCTCAGCCAACAAGTGCTCAAAACTGAGATAATTGCTCAGAGCCAAGCAAGTGCTCAAAACTGAGATAATTGCTCAGAGCCAGCAAGTGCTCAAAACTGAGATAATTGCTCAGAGCCAACAAGTGCTCAAAACTGAGATAATTGCTCAGAGCCAAGCAAGTGCTCAAAACTGAGATAATTGCTCAGAGCCAGCAAGTGCTCAAAACTGAGATAATTGCTCAGAGCCAACAAGTGCTCAAAACTGAGATAATTGCTCAGAGCCAAGCAAGTGCTCAAAACTGAGATAATTGCTCAGAGCCAAGCAAGTGCTCAAAACTGAGATAATTGCTCAGAGCCAACAAGTGCTCAAAACTGAGATAATTGCTCAGAGCCAAGCAAGTGCTCAAAACTGAGATAATTGCTCAGAGCCAACAAGTGCTCAAAACTGAGATAATTGCTCAGAGTTCGGCAACAAGTGCTCAAAACTGAGATAATTGCTCAGAGTTCGGCAACAAGTGCTCAAAACTGAGATAATTGCTCAGATTTGGGCTAAAAAGTGCTCAAAACTGAGATAATTGCTCAGAGCCAACAAGTGCTCAA
>NIVC01000612.1:100000-172500 GCA_002269645.1 Macrostomum lignano
CGGCTTCCAGGTCGTCAACCGTCGCAGGCGCGATGATAAAACCTCGGCTGGCTCTGAGCGGAAAAGGCAGCAGCCAGACGAGCGTACCGACCCCTCGCTGGACCCCAAGAGGCCAAAGGAGGCCAATGCTGGCACGTACGCCAAAGTGGCGACGGAGCCGAAATTTAAAATCTGCGTGCGCGCGGCTAGCGGTACGCTGACCACCGCCCAGATGGAAGCATCAATCGGCATGATTGATGACTTCCTCTGGGAAAACGACGCCCTCGACATCAAAGTCGAGGCGATTCGAAACGCCAACGGCAGCGTCATCCTCGCCTTCAAGGACGAAGCCCAGCTCGAGCTCGCGCTGGCTAACCTGGTGTCCATCTCCTGGGACACCTGCACGACCGCCCTCCCGCCTTTGGTCGTTGAGCGTGCCCGACCACCGCCGCCCTGCAGGCGCTACCGAGCCTTCTACTCCGGCTCGAGAAGCATCGAGGAGATCCGCGCCCGGCTCCTCAGTAAAAACCCCGACCTACCTCAGGACGGTATCCGGGCCTTCAAGGAGGTTCCGGCAAAAGGCGCTCCCGGCAAGACCCTGTACATGGGTTTCTCCGCGGAGTGGGAAGACGCCCTCAAGAAGGACGATTTTGCCGCCTACATCGGAGCGTGGAAGATCGTCTTCCACCTGCTGCTCAGGCGTCGTCCAGCCGGCGATCGGCGCCGAGGTGAGTCCGTGAGCTCGGATAGCTCTGGGAACGAGTAATGCCGTTCCCAACCCCGTGCCAAACTAGGAGCGGGGCGCTGAGGGCGAACCTTAACGGCCAGCCCAATGATGACACTGCCACCAGCAACCAAATAAATAATCCGCCGCCGGCGAACCAACCTGTTAACCTGCACATTATTCAGATCAACCTGCACCACGCCCTTGCAGCATCTAGCAACCTTTCAGGCACCTTTGCCAACAAGGAAGTTGACATCTACCTTATTCAGGAACCGTATACCCGCAAGGGGAAGCCGACCTGCCTGCCGCCAGGCTATCAGGTTCTGTACCTCTGCGCGAACGACACCCCCAGAGCTATCGCCCTCGTCAAAAACGACCTCCCGGCCACTATTATGCCAATGTTTTGCTCTAAAGACATGTGTACTTTCTCAGTCTTTGACTTGACCTTCGTTTCCGCTTACCTGGACATTCAGGAGGACGTCCCTCCCCCCTCCTGCAGGAGCTGGCGGACTTCTGTAATCTCCAGGATCGGAAGCTTATCGTTAGCTGCGATGCTAACGCCCACAACACTGCCTGGTCTAGTAGCGATACTAATAGGCGCGGTGACTTACTAATTGATTTCATTAACTCCTCCTCGTTACACATTTGCAACAGAGGCAGCAAACCCACATTTATTGTCTCTAATCGGCGTGAGGTTATCGACCTCACTCTCGTCTCCAACAACGCCCTCAATCAGGTCCACAGCTGGCTGGTTAGGGATGACCTCCCATCGCTTTCCGACCACTCGTACATTCAGTACAGCATCAGCTCCGTCGGAGCCCGTCATGAGAACCGGGACCGCCTTAATTTGAAAAAGGCCGACTGGACAGGTTTTCGAAGAGACCTGCTAAAACTCCTGACCGAAGCCAACTTACCGGACTCCAGCGAGGATCTCCCTGGCATTGAGCATCGGTGCAACTCCCTCGTTGAGATCCTAAACACCGCCATACGCGCTAACGCCCCTAAGCTGTTTTGCAGGAAGAAATACTCTCCTTGGTGGAGTCAAGAGCTCACTCGCATGAAGAAAAACACCCGCCGACTGCAACGCCTCGCAAACGGCTCGAATACCCAGAGGATTGGGAGAACTACCACTCTGCTCTGAGGATGTACAAAAGTGCTATCCGAAGGGCTAAGAAGACCACCTGGAAAGCCTACTGCGCCGGCCTGGAAGGGCAACACCCCACAGCCCGGCTGGTCAGGACTCTCAGGCACGACACGCTAGCTCAGTGTAACTCCCTTCTGCACCTGGATGGTAACTACACTACCAGTGCCGAAGGTTCGCTAAATCTTCTTTTCTCCACCTGCTTTCCGCAGGTTGACGAACCGGAGTACGTGGTCGATGACCACAGGCCTTGTGATCACAAGCTTTTCCAGCAGTGCGCCACCCCCCAGCTACTCCAGCTGGCAGCAAATTCTTTTAAACCGTATAAATCGTCTGGCCCTGACAATATCGCCCCCTGTATCCTGCAGGAGGCGCTAAAGCTGCAAAACTTTGCTGATTCTTTCTCTAAATTGCTTGTTGACTGTTATACCACAGGTTACATTCCCACAATCTGGAGAATGTCCAGAGTCGTGTTCATCCCGAAACCTGCTAAGGGTGACTACACCAACGTGAAATCCTTCCGGCCCATCAGCCTCACTTCCTTTTGTGTTAAGCTGATGGAGAGGCTCATCCTGTGGAGGCTTCGAGAGTGCGACCTGCGCTCCGACCCTGTCAGTAAGTACCAGTACGCCTTCCAGCCTGGGAGGACGACTGAGCATGCTCTCCACGCCATTACCTCCAAAATTGAGAGTGCCATCCTTAGCAAACAACTCGCTTGCGGGTTGTTCGTTGACTTCGAAGGAGCATTTGACAATGTCCTCTTCCGCTCCTTCAGAAATTCTCTTTCCCGCAGGAATGTAAGACACAGCATTGTTCGCTGGATTTATTTTATGATCCGCAAAAGGTTTGTGACATCCACACTTATGGGCGTTACCCTCACCCGGGCGGTGATGAAAGGCGGCCCGCAAGGTGGCGTGCTAACTCCACTTCTCTGGAATCTCGTCATGGACGAACTTCTAACCGCTGACATTCCCAGCAGTATCACCAGGGCGGGCTACGCCGATGACGTTGCCGCGGTCGTCAGCGGACCCGACCCCGCCACTCTGCGCAACCTGATGCAGCAATTCGCCGACAAGGCGGCCGACTGGGCTACACAGCATGGCCTAAAAATCAGCGTCACTAAGACTGTCGCTGTCGTTTTCACCAAGCGCCGTAAGTGGGAGATGAAAAACCTCACTGTCTATGGCAGAAACATCCCCTTCAAGAAGGAGGTCAAATACCTCGGTGTGACGCTAACGCATGACCTGCGCTGGACGAAGCACCTTGATAACGTCATCGGTCGGGCAAAACGCTGCTTTGCCCAGCTGCGCAGAGCCATCGGGCCGACTTGGGGCCTCTCGCCTAGAACGGTCCGTTGGATTTATACCGGCATCATCCGGCCCAGTATCACATACGCGAGTCTCATCTGGACTAGCGTGCTGGAGCAGAAGGCCGCCCGTCAGCGGCTGTACCAGCTTCAGGGCAGCATTTGCCGTGCCATCACAGGTGCGTACCCGTCCACCCCTTACGAGGGGCTGAACACTATCCTTAACCTACCTCCGCTTCACCTATTTATTAGGGCGGAGGCTATGAAGTCTGCCTCCCGGCTTATCAGAGATAAAACGTTAAATAACGCGCCCTCTGGCTTTATGCCAATGAAAACATTAATCCCGCATATGGACTTTGTCCGCCGCGACCTTAACAACATCCACATGGACCTGGGCAATGTGGATAGTCGACCTCCCGCCCTCAACATCAGGAGGGGCTTCAAGACCGCCATCCCTGGCCGAGACAACATTCCGCTGGATGTCGGTTGAACCGGCGCAGCCAGGGCATTCACTGCTTCACCGACGGCTCGCTGTTCAACGGCCGCGCTGGAGCGGGTATTGCCATTTTCCACGAGGGTAAGATGCTTCTCCAGGAAAGTCTGCACCTCGGTGAGAACACCTCAGTTTTCCAAGCTGAAATTTGCGCCATTGAGCAGTGTGCCCAGCAACTGTTTCAGGCGAACATTAATAATTTTGACATTAATTTCTACACTGATAGCCAAGCTGCTATTAAGGCCTTAACCACTGAGAATATCTCCGCTGCTACAGTATCTCAATGCCACCGCAGTGTGCAATCTCTCTCAGTCCTTAACAGGATTAGAATTATCTGGACACCTGGTCACAGCAACATCCTGGGCAACGAGCTCGCGGACTCTCTCGCCAAGGAGGGCAGCAACCCAGACGGCAACCACCGTCTGATGAGGCTACCCACCCCCAGGTCGCAAGTCACCCGCCATATCAACAGGTGGCTCCATCAGCAGCACCAGCTCCACTGGAACAGCTGCACCGAGTACAGGCAGAGCCGCTCTGCCATGCCTAACCTGAACAGGAAAGTCTCTGATTATCTGATTTCGCTTAACAGAACCGACCTCAGGGAGATGTGCATGGTCCTAACCGGCCACGGATTCTTCCAGAGACATATATCGTTGCAAACCGGTTGCCCTCCCACCTGTCCCTTCTGTGGCATAGGAGAGGAGACCGCGGAGCATCACGTCACCTTCTGCCCTTACTTCAACAAGGCGCGGCACAAATACCTCGGCCACCCCCAGCGGATGGACGAGCTGACCACCGCGGACAATATCCGAGACCTCCGCGCCTTCGTCCGGGACTCCGGCCGGATGAGGGTCGCCGATGCCTCCACTGCGGACCTGCCGACTACTGGCGGGGACTGGGCGCACCCCCAAGGCTAATCCTTGTGCTCTTTTACCTTGGGGTTGCGATAGGGGCCTCGCGGCCTATTCGCGGCGCCTGCGCCCCCCGTCAGTAGTAAGTAAGTACTAGAGATAAGTGAGTTTGCCGACCGCCTGAAGTACAATACAAACTATAAATAACCCGGCTTTACTTTCTGCAGTTAAATCCGGGCTCGTCAAATATAACCTTGTCATAAACAAAACAGACTACTAGTAATAGTAGTATCGTCAACTAATTGCTAGGAAAGACCAAAAAACGCCTGACAAGCCCGATCTGGCAGCAGGGTGGTCACCAAAATTGGCTGGAATTTGTCAACTAGAGCAACAATCTGAGTCCGATGACGGCCCAGATGATGCGCCAGGTGCTCGATGTGACAACTGCGCGAGCTGTCCAACTCCAGAAGATCAACAGCGTCGGCTAGAAGCTCCAGATCGGCCGGTTCAGATGACTGAGGCAGTCGTTGAATTGTCAGCTGAACTGGCGGGCTGAGGCGGTCGCGCAGACGGGCTGGCAGCTGCGGCAGTCTGCGGTTGGTGGCGGGCACGAGATGAGTGATTATTTTAATTATGTAGTTGCTATGGGCTGAACAAGGAAGTAACTATGGTAAATAAACAAAGGTCGTTCTTGTTCTGTACGAGAGGAGCGCTTGATATAAGCAAATACTGGTTGCTATGGTCGGCAGGAGTGGTTGCTATGGTCAGGAGTGGTTGCTATGGGCATTAGGAGTGGTTGCAATGGTCGGCAGGAGTGGTTGCTATGGGCGGTAGGAGTGGTTGCTATGGTCGGTAAGAGTAGTTGCTACGGCGGTATGACCGGGACTATAGACAGTGAAAAATAGTTGCCATGGCAACCAATGAACAGTGAAATATGGTTGCTATGGTGATCAATGAACAGTGAAATATGGTTGCTATGGTGACACAATGAACAGTGAAATATGGTTCTATGGTGACCAATGAACAGTGAAATATGGTTGCTATGGCAACCAATGAGCAGTGAAATATGGTTGCTATGGTGACCTATGAACAGTGAAATATGGTTGCTATGGCAACCAATGAACAGTGAAATATGGTTGCTATGGCAACCAATGAGCAGTTACATATGGTTGCTACAAGAGATGATGCACTCAATCAACTAATTAAATTCAATACAAAGTACTTACGGATTCGGCGACAAGCCATCGTCGATGCAGCCGAACGTGGCGTCGGCCACATCGACAGGATCCGGCAGAAATGTGACGTATGTGTGCAGCTGAAGCAGCAGACGACGGCGGAGCAGCCAGGTGAGCAGTCCGAGTGGCAGGTCGGCGGCCTGCTCACGATCCCGCAAGTCGCCAAGAGGCGCGTGAAGGGAGAAAGCGGCCAGGACCTGGGGGGTGAAGATGGCAATATAACTGATGTGAATGGCGATCTAACTGATGTGAATGGCGATATAACTGATGTGAATGGCGATATAACTGATGTGAATGGCGATCTAACTTATGTGAATGGCGATCTAACTTATGTGAATGGCGATATAACTGATGTGAATGGCGATATAACTGATGTGAATGGCGATCTAAATGATGTGAATGGCTATCTAAATGATGTGAATGGCGATCTAAATGTTGTGAATGGAGATATAACTGATGTGAATGGCGATCTAACTTATGTGAATGGCGATCTAACTGATGTGAATGGCGATCTAACTGATGTGAATGGCGATCTAACTTATGTGAATGGCGATCTAACTGATGTGAATGGCGATATAACTGATGTGAATGGCGATCTAAATGATGTGAATGGCTATCTAAATGATGTGAATGGCGATCTAAATGTTGTGAATGGAGATATAACTGATGTGAATGGCGATCTAAATGATGTGAATGGCGATCTAAATGATGTGAATGGCGATCTAAATGATGTGAATGGCTGTCTAAATTACGTGAATGGCAAGCTAAATAATGTGAACAGTGATCTAACTTATGTGAATGGCGATCTAACTGATGTGAATGGCGATCTAAATGATGTGAATGGCGATCTAAATGATGTGAATGGCGATCTAAATGATGTGAATGGCTGTCTAAATTACGTGAATGGCAATCTAAATAATGTGAACAGTGATCTAACTGATGTGAATAGAGATCTAGCTGATGTGAATAGCGATTTAAATTACGTGAACGGTGATCTAAATGATGTGAATGGCGATCTAAATGATGTGAATGAAGATTAAAATATTGTGAACGACGATCTAACTAATGCGAATGGAGGTTTGGACACTGTGGATGGCGTTGTGAATGAAGAATATGAGAGATTATAGTGTTAGCAATAAACAAAATTAGTAAAATAATAACAATATTAATTAATTTTACCTCAGCCAGACTGGGCATGGACTGCGAATGACTGGAGCATTGGTTCTGATAGTCTGCCACAAGATCTGGACTCTCTTCTAGAAGTACATCTAATCTAGGGTTGAGCACGTACACGTTGGCGTCAGTTACGGGATGACAGATAATAGCACAACCCCAGCGCACCAGGTGCCTGGCGAACTCCAAAGCGACAGAGTAGGCCATATCAGTTTCCAGGCGAATGTCTAATAAACTTTTCTGCGGCGACAAAGCACGCAGGAAACGGGACATGAGCGGATTGCAGTCCATTGGCAGGTCTGAGTAGGTTAAACCGCCATTTGCACCGGCTTCCAAAGGGTTGTTGCTGCTGCTGCTGTAGTCAGTCAGTGGCAGTACGCAGTGGTAAGGCTGCAGAGACATTAGACAGGACTCCACTAGGCTTGGAAGAACATAGCATCTGCCTAAAATTATTTATTTTGGCGGATTTAACTACTTAAAGTAGAAGTTTTTGCTACATTTTTTCAGAGGCAAAATTTTAGAACTGTCAAACCTTCTGAGTCTTGCTTTACAGACAAAATCTGAGACCACAAAGACAACTCTGCGTACTGCTTTAGAGACAAAATCTGAGACCACAAGGACACTTCCGAGTGTTGCTTTAGAGACAAAATTTGAGATAAACAAATACAAGTCTTCTTTCGTAAACAATCGTAACTGAAAATAATTGATTCAAAAAGGCACTGCTTTACCTGCCAATCGATGCATTTTGTGAGCCAAACAGAAGCTGATAGGAAGCCAACCGTTCAACCTCAGGCTGACTCGACCGCCGCGTCTCAGCTGACAGAATACCGAGGTGAGACTGCGGCACAGCTGGCTGCGTTCGTTTAGGCGGTCCAGTATTTGCTGCAGTGGAATTGCGAAGCAGTCGTCTGTTTGTGTCTGTGTCTGTCTGTCTGTCTGTCTGTCTGTCTGTCTGTCTGTCTGTCTGTCTGCGTGTCTGTCTGCGTGTCTGTCTGTCTGTCTGTCTGCGTGTCTGTCAGTCTGTCTGTCTGTGTGTCTGTCTGTGTGTCTGTCTGTCTGTCTGTCTGTCTGTCTGTCTGTCTGTCTGTCTGTCTGTATGTGTGTCTGTCTGTCTGTATGTGTGTCTGTATGTGTGTCTGTATGTGTGTCTGTATGTGTGTCTGTATGTGTGTCTGTATGTGTGTCTGTATGTGTGTCTGTATGTGTGTCTGTCTGTCTGTCTTTCTGTCTGCGTGTCTGCCTGTTTGTCTGTCTGTCTGTCTGTCTGTCTGTCTTTCTGTCTGCGTGTCTGCCTGTTTGTCTGTCTGTCTGTCTGTCTGTATGTGTGTCTGTCTGTCTGCGTGTCTATCTGTCTTTCTGTCTGCGTGTCTGCCTGTTTGTCTGTCTGTCTGTCTGTCTGTATGTGTGTCTGTCTGTCTGCGTGTCTGTCTGTCTTTCTGTCTGCGTGTCTGTCTGTCTGTCTGTCTGTGTGTGTGTCTGTCTGTCTGTCTGTCTGTCTGTCTGTCTGTCTGTCTGTCTGTCTGTCTGTCTGTCTGTCTGTCTGTATGTGTGTCTGTCTGTCTGTCTGTCTGTCTGTCTGTCTCTGTCTGTATGTGTGTCTGTCTGTCTGTCTGTCTGTCTGCGTGTCTATCTGTCTTTCTGTCTGCGTGTCTGCCTGTTTGTCTGTCTGTCTGTCTGTCTGTCTGTCTGTATGTGTGTCTGTCTGTCTGCGTGTCTATCTGTCTTTCTGTCTGCGTGTCTGTCTGTCTGTGTGTGTGTCTGTCTGTCTGTCTGTCTGTCTGTCTGTCTGTCTGTCTGTCTGTATGTGTGTCTGTCTGTCTGTCTGTCTGTCTGTCTGTCTGTCTGTCTGTATGTGTGTCTGTCTGTCTGTCTGCGTGTCTGTCTGTCTGCGTGTCTGTCTGTCCGTCAGTTCAGTCCTCACCCGTCTCTGCTGCCTGGCGTCCTCAAGCTCCGCCATCAGCTGGTTGATGAGCTCCTGCTGTGCGTGCAAGAATTTGCAGCGCTGCTCCTCGTGCCTGAGCGCCGTGGTGAGCTGCCGGGCCAGCTGGATGTACAGCTTGTTGATGCTCTTCGGCGCGCAGCATCGCACGGCGAATATGATGCAAAATGTGCTGATGGAGGACGAGCCGGCGGCGCTCTTGCGGCGCTGCTGCGGACTGCCGGACCCACCCGAACCAGTGGAGGAGGCTGTGCTGCCCGCATCCGGGATGGATGCTGGGCAGGAAGAATCGCCTTTGTTTGAGACACCTGAGATTGATAATTGTATAGGTGAGGGACTGCAAAGGATCTGCGCGTCTGGCCCAGCAACTGAGGATCTGGGAGGCTGATGGCCCAGCAACTGAGGATCTGGGAGGCTGATGGCCCAGCAACTGAGGATCTGGGAGGCTGAGATGGCCCAGCAACTGAGGATCTGGGAGGCTGCAGCCAAGCAACTGAGGATCTGGGAGGCTGGCCCAGCAGCTGACACTCTGGGAGGCTGGCCCAGCAACTGACACTCTGGGAGGCTGGCCCAGCAACTGACACTCTGGGAGGCTGGCCCAGCAACTGACACTCTGGGAGGCTGGCCCAGCAGCTGACACTCTGGGAGGCTGGCCCAGCAACTGACACTCTGGGAGGCTGGCCCAGCAACTGACACTCTAGGAGGCTGGCCCAGCAACTGACACTCTGGGAGGCTGGCCCAGCAACTGAGGAATTGTGAGGATCTGGGAGGCTGACTCACCAACAGCTCCAGCAGCCAGACTCTCCGAGTAGCCCAGAAACACAACATCGTCCACCTTAATCTCAAAGGCCCGCTGCGTCATCACCGCTTTAGCTGACAGAATCGAAGCCAGAGCCTCATCCCGCAGGCAGACGGTGACTTCCGGTTGGTTTCCGGTTCCAGCCGATCCATTTCCGGCCCCGTTTCCGTTGGCAGTGTGCAGAGAGGAACAGGTTGGTTGAGTGCGGACCAGCAAGCTGAACTGACTGGAGATCGCGGCAGCGTCCGAGTCCAATAAGTCAGATGAGGCGGCGGCGGAGGCTGCAGCGGCGGCAGCTGCAGCAGCCATAGCGTTAGCCCCACTGCTAGATGAAGCTATGGCAGATTCTGCACCTGCCCTCACGCCAGTGTCAATGCTTGAGGAGCCTGCTGCTGCTCCAACGGAATTCACTGTCGATGACTTGCTGGGACTGGAAGCTGCGGCTGCTGCTGCTGCTGCTGTTGCCGCCGCTGATTCTGCATCCACCGGACGTGAGGCTTGAGCAGCCGAAGCATCGCAGCTTGAAGCCAATGGCAGAGGCGGATAGCGGAATAGCAAGCGATCGCCAGTGGAACCGGAAGTGACTAGAAATATGCTGATTGGGTCTAACTGACCGGCGCCCCAGCGAGCGTAGGAGGTGCCATCGTGTATAGTCATTTAGTATCGAAGCTAGCTTAAGCTGGAGAGTGGGTTAAAGAAATACTTTATAATACAGTTGCTTTTGTTTTATGCTACTTAACTGTTGAATAAAGAGTAGTCAAGTACGATTATTGGATTTTAATAGGAATTCAGAAGCTTAAAAAAGTTCAACTGTTTTATGAAGTGCTGGAAGTGACCTTCGTGGATTTTCAGTGAGCTGCCTTCAGGGTCCTTCAGTAGGTCACTGTCAAATCCAGGGCCCTTTAAAAAGTCACTGTCACATCCATGATATCCATGATCCTTCAATAGGTCACTGTCACATCCAGGATTCTTCAATAGGTCATTGTCACATCCAGGATCCTTTAATAGGTCACTGTCACATTCGGGATCCTTCAATAGGTCACTGTCACATCCTAGGTCCTTCAATAGGTCACTGTCACATTCGGGATCCTTCAATAGGTCACTGTTACATCCAGGATCCATCAATAGGTCACTGTCACATTCGGGATCCTTCAATAGGTCAGTGTCACATTCGGGATCCTTCAATAGGTCACTGTCACACCCGGGATCCTTCAATAGGTCACTGTCACATTCGGGATCCTTCAATAGGTCACTGTCACATTCTGGATTCTTCAATAGGTCACTGTCACATCCAGGATCCTTCAATAGGTCACTGTCACATTCGGGATTCTTCAATAGGTCACTGTCACACCCGGGATCCTTCAATAGGTCACTGTTACATTCGGGATTCTTCAATAGGTCACTGTCACATCCAGGATCCTTCAATAGGTCACTGTCACATTCGGGATTCTTCAATAGGTCACTGTCAAACCCGGGATCCTTCAATAGGTCACTGTTACATCCGGGATCCTTCGATAGGTCACTGTCACACCCGGGATCCTTCGATAGGTCACTGTCACACCCGGGATCCTTCAATAGGTCACTGTCACATCCGGGATCCTTCAATAGGTCACCGTCACATCCGGGATCCTGCAATAGGTCACTGTCACATCCAGGGTCCTTCAATAGGTCACTGTCACATTCGGGATTCTTTAATAGGTCACTGTCACACCCGGGATCCTTCAATAGGTCACTGTTACATCCGGGATCCTTCGATAGGTCACTGTCACACCCGGGATCCTTCGATAGGTCACTGTCACACCCGGGATCCTTAAATAGGCCACTGTCACATCCGGGATCCTTCAATAGGTCACTGTCACATCCAGGATCCTTCAATAGGTCACTGTCACATCCAGGATCCTTCAATAGGTCACTGTCACATCCAGGATCCTTCAATAGGTCACTGTCACACCCGGGATCCTTCAATAGGTCACTGTTACATCCGGGATCCTTCAATAGGTCACTGTCACATACGGGATCCTTCAATAGGTCACTATCACATCCGGGATCCTTCACATAGGTCACTATCACATCCGGGATCCTTCAATAGGTCACTGTCACACCCAGGATCCTTCAATAGGTCACTGTTACATCCAGGATCCTTCAATAGGTCACTGTCACACCCGGGATCCTTTAATAGGCCACTGTCACATCCAAGATCCTTCAATAGGTCACTGTCACATCCAGGATCCTTCAATAGGTCACTGTCACACCCGGGATCCTTCAATAGGTCACTGTTACATCCGGGATCCTTCAATAGGTCACTGTCACACCCGGGATCCTTTAATAGGCCACTGTCACATCCAAGATCCTTCAATAGGTCACTGTCACATCCAGGATCCTTCAATAGGTCACTGTCACACCCGGGATCCTTCAATAGGTCACTGTTACATCCGGGATCCTTCAATAGGTCACTGTCACACCCGGGATCCTTTAATAGGCCACTGTCACATCCAAGATCCTTCAATAGGTCACTGTCACATACGGGATCCTTAGATAGGTCACTATCACATCCGGGATCCTTCACATAGGTCACTATCACATCCGGGATCCTTCAATAGGTCACTGTCACATCCAGGATCCTTCAATAGGTCACTGTCACACCCGGGATCCTTCAATAGGTCACTGTTACATCCGGGATCCTTCAATAGGTCACTGTCACACCCGGGATCCTTTAATAGGCCACTGTCACATCCAAGATCCTTCAATAGGTCACTGTCACATCCAGGATCCTTCAAAAGGTCACTGTCACATCCAGGATCCTTCAATAGGTCACTGTCACACCCGGGATCCTTCAATAGGTCACTGTTACATCCGGGATCCTTCAATAGGTCACTATCACATCCGGGATCCTTCACATAGGTCACTATCACATCCGGGATCCTTCAATAGGTCACTGTCACATCCAGGATCCTTCAATAGGTCACTGTTACACCCGGGATCCTTCAATAGGTCACTGTCACATCCAGGGTCCTTCAATAGGTCACTGTCACATCCAGGATCCTTCAATAGGTCACTGTCACACCCGGGATCCTTCAATAGGTCACTGTTACATCCGGGATCCTTCAATAGGTCACTGTCACACCCGGGATCCTTTAATAGGCCACTGTCACATCCAGGATGCTTCAATAGGTCACTGTCACATCCAGGATCCTTCAATAGGTCACTGTTACATCCGGGATCCTTCAATAGGTCACTATCACATCCGGGATCCTTCACATAGGTCACTATCACATCCGGGATCCTTCAATAGGTCACTGTCACATCCAGGATCCTTCAATAGGTCACTGTCACACCCGGGAACCTTTAATAGGCCACTGTCACATCCAAGATCCTTCAATGGGTCACTGTCACATCCAGGATCCTTCAATAGGTCACTGTCACATCCAGGATCCTTTAATAGGTCACTGTCACACCCGGGATCCTTTAATAGGCCACTGTCACATCCAAGATCCTTCAATAGGTCACTGTCACATCCAGGATCCTTCAATAGGTCACTGTCACATTCTGGATTCTTCAATAGGTCACTGTCACATCCAGGATCCTTCAATAGGTCACTGTCACATTCGGGATTCTTCAATAGGTCACTGTCACACCCGGGATCCTTCAATAGGTCACTGTTACATTCGGGATTCTTCAATAGGTCACTGTCACATCCAGGATCCTTCAATAGGTCACTGTCACATTCGGGATTCTTCAATAGGTCACTGTCAAACCCGGGATCCTTCAATAGGTCACTGTTACATCCGGGATCCTTCGATAGGTCACTGTCACACCCGGGATCCTTCGATAGGTCACTGTCACACCCGGGATCCTTCAATAGGTCACTGTCACATCCGGGATCCTTCAATAGGTCACCGTCACATCCGGGATCCTGCAATAGGCCACTGTCACATCCAGGGTCCTTCAATAGGTCACTATCACATCCGGGATCCTTCAATAGGTCACTGTCACACCCGGGATCCTTCAATAGGTCACTGTTACATCCGGGATCCTTCGATAGGTCACTGTCACACCCGGGATCCTTCAATAGGTCACTGTCCCATTCGGGATTCTTCAATAGGTCACTGTCACACCCGGGATCCTTTAATAGGCCACTGTCACATCCAAGATCCTTCAATAGGTCACTGTCACATCCAGGATCCTTCAATAGGTCACTGTTACACCCGGGATCCTTCAATGGGTCACTGTCAAATCCAGGGTCCTTCAATAGGTCACTGTCACATCCAGGATCCTTCAATAGGTCACTGTCACACCCGGGATCCTTCAATGGGTCACTGTCACATCCAGGATCCTTCAATAGGTCACTATCACATCCGGGATCCTTCAATAGGTCACTGTCACATACGGGATCCTTCAATAGGTCACTATCACATCCGGGATCCTTCACATAGGTCACTATCACATCCGGGATCCTTCAATAGGTCACTGTCACATCCAGGATCCTTCAATAGGTCACTGTCACACCCGGGATCCTTCAATAGGTCACTGTTACATCCGGGATCCTTCAATAGGTCACTGTCACACCCGGGATCCTTTAATAGGCCACTGTCACATCCAAGATCCTTCAGTAGGTCACTGTCACATATAGGATCCTTCAATAGGTCACTGTCACATCCAGGATCCTTCAATAGGTCACTGTTACATCCAGGATCCTTCAATAGGTCACTATCACATCCGGGATCCTTCAATAGGTCACTGTCACATATGGGATCCTTCAATAGGTCACTATCACATCCGGGATCCTTCAATAGGTCACTGTCACATCCAGGGTCCTTTCAGAGGCCGCTGAAAACCCTGTTTAGTTTCGACTACCAAAACAAGGTCTGATAACAACTGACCTAACTGCAAAAAATTAAAGCGATTAAAATTGTCATTTTATTTTTCTTTTAAAAATTAAATTGGACTGTTTTAAACGCAACATATATTTAGTTATTACTTCAATTATTATTCAAATGCAACATAGAAAAAAACACAAAAAATTACATGCGATCAAAAGAGAACCAATGCCATTTCGTATATAATTAATAGACATACTGTAACAGGATTACAAATGCTTTTGCAATAGAGAATATTTATAATATCATAATTTAAGCAACGACTGCACACAGAACGAAATTGAGTTGAATTACAAAAAAGTACAAAAATGCATTTAGTTTATATAATCTGCTGTCGTAATAATTGACACTATAATACCGGTACGACAGTTTAGATGATTACATACATGCGTAACACAAGGCTGGCGAGGTACCCAGCTAAAGTAAGTCGCAAAAATACCCACTCGTAGAACTAACTAGATGACGACGCATTTAGCCTTAACAATACAGTTATAGTTACACCCGCCGTTTACCCAAAATTTGTCTAAGCTTCGTTCATAGGTAAGTCGCATTTTTGGCGGGTGGGGGTTTACACATGTATGGATGGTTATAGTTATAATTACTTAGAGAAACTCAATGGTATCAGCCTCAAACGAGACCACATTATTTGGCACAGACCAAGGCTTGCTGTTGTCACTGACCTCGGCAGCAACTGGTGTGTCATCAGCATCCTTGCTGCCGGCCTTGTCTTCATCACACGATGACGATGGCGCGTGAAACTGAACCAAAGCGTCGACATATGATCGGCGAGGCTGCTGAACTTGTTTCACCGGTAGAACAGGTGTCATCACCGACTCTACCGGTGAAGCCTGGCTAGCGTCGCCTTCTTTGTCGTCAGTGCCGGACACAACCGCGTTCATGATGTCATCTAAATCGTCCAGAGTGGCAGTTGGACCGCTGTTGGCGTCGTTGCTAACATTATTATTGTTAGTGTTCAGCGTTTCAAAGTCTGCCAACGGGTCCTGCGGGCAGATAGTGATGAATGCGTTTGATGAGCCTGCAGTGGGTCTGAGATAAGACACTGCCTAAATGTCTGTCTGCCCCTGTCTGTCTGTCTGTCTGTCTGTCTGTCTGTCTGTGTCTATGTGTCTGTCTGTCTGTCTGTCTGTGTGTCTGTCTGTCTGAGTGTCTGTCTGTCTGAGTGTCTGTCTGTCTGAGTGTCTGTCTGTCTGTCTGTCTGTCTGTCTGTCTGTCTGAGTGTCTGTCTGTCTGAGTGTCTGTCTGTCTGTCTGTCTGTCTGTCTGTCTGAGTGTCTGTCTGTCTGTCTGTCTGTCTGTCTGTTCGTCCGTGTGTGTCTACCTGCTCAAGCTCGGCATCCTCAGCATCAGCCTCATCGGCCGCCCCCCGCCCTCTGGTCCGCAGGCGCTCCAGGCACTCCCGGACAGCCGGCAGGAAGGCTTCGAATTCGGCTTCGACCAGAGCCAGCTCAACATCGGCAGCCGTCATCGTTTTGCGACCCTGCGGAGCCGCCGCCTTCTTGCTGTTCAACGGCTGCTTGCGAAAGACGCGACCTCGAGTAGATCGGTGCTGCCTGGTGTTGCGGGCGAAATTGAGATTCGTGATCATTGAGGTTGGGGTTGAACTGATGACAGTTAGGCCTACGTCCTCTCCTGTTCTTCTTTCCCACTCTCACTCTCTATCTTGCTATAAAATCTCTCACACTCTACCGGTGTCTTTTACTCTACCAGTCAAGCATTATATCCTACCTCACTCTTTACGTAGCTCTCCTCATACATTACTGTCTGCCCCCCTCTCTAATTGCCTCTCACTCTCTACCTGTCTCTCCCTCACTCTCAACCTGTCTCTCCCTCACTCTCTACCTGTCTCTCCCTCACTCTCTACCTGTCTCTCCCTAACTCTCTACCTGTCTCTCCCTCACTCTCTACCTGTCTCCCTCACTCTCTCTACCTGTCTCTCCCTCACTCTCTACCTGCCTCTCCCTCACTCTCTACCTGTCTCCCTCACTCTCTACCTGTCTCTCCCTCACTCTCTACCTGTCTCCCTCACTCTCTACCTGTCTCTCCCCCACTCTCTACCTGTCTCTCCCTCACTCTCTACCTGTCTCTCCCTCACTCTCTACCTGTCTCTCCCTCACTCTCTACCTGTCTCTCCCTCACTCTCTACCTGTCTCCCTCACTCTCAACCTGTCTCTCCCTCACTCTCTACCTGTCTCCCTCACTCTCTACCTGTCTCTCCCTCACTCTCAACCTGTCTCTCCCTCACTCTCTACCTGTCTCTCCCTCACTCTCTACCTGTCTCTCCCTCACTCTCTACCTGTCTCTCCCTCACTCTCTACCTGTCTCCCTCACTCTCAACCTGTCTCTCCCTCACTCTCTACCTGTCTCCCTCACTCTCTACCTGTCTCTCCCTCACTCTCAACCTGTCTCTCCCTCACTCTCTACCTGTCTCTCCCTCACTCTCAACCTGTCTCTCCCTCACTCTCTACCTGTCTCTCCCTCACTCTCTACATGTCTCTCCCCCACTCTCTACCTGTCTCTCCCTCACTCTCTACATGTCTCTCCCTCACTCTCTACCTGTCTCTCCCTCACTCTCTACCTGTCTCTCCCTCACTCTCTACCTGTCTCTCCCTCACTCTCTACCTGTCTCTCCCTCACTCTCTACCTGTCTCTCCCTCACTCTCTACCTGTCTCTCCCCCACTCTCTACCTGTCTCTCCCTCACTCTCTACCTGTCTCTCCCCCACTCTCTACCTGTCTCTCCCTCACTCTCTACATGTCTCTCCCTCACTCTCTACCTGTCTCTCCCTAACTCTCTACCTGTCTCTCCCTCACTCTCTACCTGTGTCTCCCTCACTCTCACCTGGCAGCCTCGGCCAGCATGACATCATTAGCGGCCGCAGTCAATCGCAGAGCGAACGCAATCGCACAATCACCAATCAATTTCCTAGCGTCCTTAGCAACGGAAGCCGAGTCGGGTAGGGAAGACTTAATCAGACGATTGAGCACAGCTTGAGGCAGACCCAGCTGCTCAAACGTTGGACCAGTTTCTTCAGACTGAAACACAGACACCATTGTCAACTATAAAATATATTAGAAATTAGCGACACTGACTAATTTCCTATGCTAATGCATTATGAGTCATAATGCAAATAACAAATTCAGAATAGATATAAGAGTAAGTTATGTAGTCTAGATAAATATAATCATTTTTTCATTTTTTATTTTAACAATCCAGGTTACATTTGAAGGTCAAACTCGGAAATGTAACTATCAATATACATGAAATGAAAATTTCTTGTCTCTTATCTTTTGAGCAAATTGATAAATAGGGTGAGAGTTCCATACGTCTGATTGTGCGGTTTTGGTAGGGTTAGGATGAAGGAGAGACAGGGGAGGGAGAAGGGTTCATCACACTGGGGAAGATTCACACAGGAAGACAGTAAAAATGAGACGGCAAGAGAGGACTAATCCAAGGGGGCAGAGGGCCAATGAACGAGTCGCGTCAGAAAATATCTATAAAATGCCATTATGCATCTATCTACTGAACTGAGTAGCTAAGACGCGAATTTGTCGAGCGGTCTTTGAGTAGCAATTTTACGATCTGCAGCAAATGAATTTAATATTAGATTTTGAGCAACCTCAGGCGCGCAACGCCTTCTGGCAACGAAAAGAAAATGCAACAACAACAGAAGGCCTTCTGTGTCAGCTTATTAATTGATAAAAATCATTTCTTCTTGTTCTTCTTTTTATTGCCAGTTTTCGGCTGCGACTCCGCCGCAGAGGCAGCAGACGCCGGCCGCCTTGACTGCTCCATGTCGTCCAGCCTCGCCTCCAACCGGCGATGCAGCTGGGCCCGTCGCACAGCCTCCCTGTTGGATTTTGGCGGCGCCACAGGACCGGAAGTGGCCGAACCGGAAGCGACTCGCCTGGCTGCCTCTCGGGCAGCCTGACCGCAGCCGTGAACTTCCGGTACGAAATGGCTAAAACAGTAGCGCCTGCGGCAGTGTGCGCAGCCGTGGCCTACAGTGCGGACTGGAGTTTTACAGTCCGGATAGCCGCACACGGAGTCCATGGCGGCGAATTCGGCTAGAAGGGCGTCGAAATCTTCTTCAGTGTTGTTGTCGACGGCTTCTGCTTGTTGCTTTTTCTTGTTGGCTTGCTGCTTTTTTATAGCGGACCCGTCGGATTTTTGATTGCTGGCCACGCCAAGGACCACTAATTGGGAAAGTTTTTGGCGGTGGCAAATTTTGTAATTTTATAAACTACTATTAAAATAAGCTTTGATAGTATCCATGACAACAGATTCAACTACGCTGGGTGTCCATGGCAACGGACTCAACTACTCTGGGTGTCCATGACAACAGACTCAACTTACAGGGTGTCCATGGCAACAGACTCAACTATCATACACTGGGTATCCATGACAACAGGCTCAACTACACTGGGTGTCCATGGCAACGGACTCAACTACTCTGGGTGTCCATGGCAACGTACTCAACTACACTGGGTGTCCATGGCAACAGACTCAACTATCATACACTGGGTATCCATGACAACAGACTCAACTACGCTGGGTGTCCATGGCAACGGACTCAACTACTCTGGGTGTCCATGGCAACGTACTCAACTACACTGGGTGTCCATGGCAACAGACTCAACTATCATACACTGGGTATCCATGACAACAGACTCAACTACGCTGGGTGTCCATGGCAACGGACTCAACTACTCTGGGTGTCCATGGCAACGTACTCAACTACACTGGGTGTCCATGACAACAGACTCAACTTACAGGGTGTCCATGGCAACAGACTCAACTATCATACACTGGGTATCCATGACAACAGGCTCAACTACACTGGGTGTCCATGGCAACGGACTCAACTACTCTGGGTGTCCATGGCAACGTACTCAACTACACTGGGTGTCCATGGCAACAGACTCAACTATCATACACTGGGTATCCATGACAACAGGCTCAACTACACTGGGTGTCCATGGCAACGGACTCAACTACTCTGGGTGTCCATGGCAACAGACTCAACTATCATACACTGGGTATCCATGACAACAGGCTCAACTACACTGGGTGTCCATGGCAACGGACTCAACTACTCTGGGTGTCCATGGCAACGTACTCAACTACACTGGGTGTCCATGGCAACAGACTCAACTATCATACACTGGGTATCCATGACAACAGACTCAACTACGCTGGGTGTCCATGGCAACGGACTCAACTACTCTGGGTGTCCATGGCAACGTACTCAACTACACTGGGTGTCCATGACAACAGACTCAACTTACAGGGTGTCCATGGCAACAGACTCAACTATCATACACTGGATATCCATGACAACAGGCTCAACTACACTGGGTGTCCATGGCAACGGACTCAACTACTCTGGGTGTCCATGGCAACGTACTCAACTACACTGGGTGTCCATGGCAACAGACTCAACTATCATACACTGGGTATCCATGACAACAGACTCAACTACGCTGGGTGTCCATGGCAACGGACTCAACTACACTGGGTGTCCATGACAACAGACGCAACTTACAGGGTGTCCATGGCAACAGACTCAACTATCATACACTGGGTATCCATGACAACAGACTCAACTACACTGGGTGACCATGGCAATGGACTCAACTACTCTGGGTGGCCATGGCAACAAACTCAACTATCATACACTGGGTGTCCATGACAACAGACTCAACTTCCCAGAGTGTCCATGGCAACAGACTCAACTACACTGGGTGTCCATGGCAACAGAATCAACTACTTTGGGTATCCATGGCAACATACCTAACTACACTGGGTGCCCATGGCATCAGGAATCTCTTTGGTGTCCATAGTAACAGAAACTAGACCTACGCCAGTGGACGAGACAGCAAAAAAGTCAATCGGTTGCCATGGCAAGAGAAACTAAGGTCGCTAGCATAGGCTAAAGCCGGTGCTTGAGTGCATAGCAATCAACTATTTGTAAAATTCTCTTACCTCCAGTCTTTTTTTGGCTGCCCTTCTTGCCGCCCACAGCTCCAGCGGATTCAACCGCAGCCGAAGCGCCATCAACGGCCGCTCGCAACTGTCGATTTCGCATTGCCCGATCGCAGGCCACCCGGTGCAGTTCGGCGTTGCCAGGCGGCACCGGCTTGCCGCACACCGGGCAATCAGTGGCGTCATTGGCAACCGGGCCGCTTGACAACGGATCGACCTTTGCGTTGCCAGCTGCTGACATTTGGTCAGACTCTGTTGCCATCTTGTCAGACTCTGTTGCCATCTTGTCAGACTCTGTTGCCATCTTGTCAGACTCTGACGCCGTCTTGTCAGACTCTGTTGCCATCTTGTCAGACTCTGACGCCGTCTTGTCAGACTCTGTTGCCATCTTGTCAGACTCTGTTGCCGTTTTGTCAGACTCTGTTGCCATCTTGTCAGACTCTGTTGCCGTCTTGTCAGACTCTGCTGCCGTCTTGTCAGACTCTGTTGCCATCTTGTCAGACTCTGTTGCCGTCTTGTCAGACTCTGCTGCGGTCTTGTCCGACTCTGTTGCCATCTTGTCAGCAGTCGCCCCAGAGACCTTAGATACAAGCAAGACTCTCCCGCCGCCTTCCCCAGCAGAATTTGCAGCATCATCGTCGACACTTCTGTGCTGAAGCCCGCCGATGCGTTCGCACTCCTGATGGAAAGTTACGAACCAAAGGAAAACTATTGTCAGGGCGATTCTTGAAGGGTAACTGAGGGCGATTCTCAGGGGGAACTGAGGGCGACTCTTAAAGGGGAGCTGAGGGCGACTCTTAAAGGGGAGCTGAGGGCGATTCTCAGGGGTAACTGAGGGCGATTCTTAAAGGGTTACTGAGGGCGATTCTCAGAGGTAACTCAGGACAATTCTCAAGGGGGAGCTGAGGGCGATTCTCAAGGGGGAACTGAGGACAATTCTCAAGGGGGAGCTGAGGACAATTCTCAAGGGGGAACTGAGGGCGATTCTTAAAGGGGAGCTGAGGGCGACTCTTAAAGGGGAGCTGAGGGCGATTCTCAGGGGTAACTGAGGGCGATTCTTAAGGGGTTACTGAGGGCGATTCTCAGAGGTAACTCAGGACAATTCTCAAGGGGGAGCTGAGGGCGATTCTCAAGGGGGAACTGAGGACAATTCTCAAGGGGGAGCTGAGGACAATTCTCAAGGGGGAGCTGAGGGCGATTCTCAAGGGGGAGCTGAGGGCGATTCTCAAGGGGGAACTGAGGGCGATTCTTAAAGGGGAGCTGAGGGCGACTCTTAAAGGGGAGCTGAGGGCGATTCTCAGGGGTAACTGAGGGCGATTCTTAAGGGGTTACTGAGGGCGATTCTCAGAGGTAACTCAGGACAATTCTCAAGGGGGAGCTGAGGACAATTCTCAAGGGGGAGCTGAGGGCGATTCTCAAGGGGGAGCTGAGGGCGATTCTTAAAGGGGAATTGAGGGCGATTCTTAAAGGGGAATTGAGGGCGATTCTTAAAGGGGAACTGAGGCGATTCTTAAAGGGGAATTGAGGGCGATTCTTAAAGGGGAATTGAGGGCGATTCTTAAAGGGGAATTGAGGGCGATTCTTACAGGGGAATTGAGGGCGATTCTTAAAGGGGAATTGAGGGCGATTCTTAAAGGGGAAATGAAGGCGATTCTTAAAGGGGAATTGAGGGCGATTCTTAAAGGGGAACTGAGGGCGATTCTTAAAGGGGAATTGAGGGCGATTCTTGAAGGTGGAACTGAAGGCGATTCTTAAAGGGGTATTGAGGGCGATTCTCAGGGGTAACTGAGGACAATACTCAAGGGGGAGCTGAGGGACATTCTCAAGGGGGAACTGAGGGCGATTCTTAAAGGGGAATTGAGGGCGATTCTTAAAGGGGAGTTGGGGGCGATTATTATAGGGGAACTGAGGGCGATTCTTAAGGGGGATTTTGATAGACTTCTCTAGCCGATTAGGCGTAAAAGGCCAGGGTAAATATGACATTTGTTCCTACATTAGTAAATAAAAGCCTCACCATCTAATTAGTGCTAATAATTAACAAATGCCTTACCTCGTGCAGCCTGGCTCTCTCGTAGGGATTCAGTCCGAGAAATCGAAGCTCCCCACCATCTTCTGTGGGAACAAATGCTACTCCGACAGCTGCAGCAGCTGACGACAAATTATCCAAAGAATAATTGGCTAACAGACGAATAACATTGATTAGCTGTTCGATGCGAGCTTCTTTTGCTTCTTTGTCTAATTTTTGCTGCTTTTTATTGTTGCCACGTTTCTGTTGTTGCTTCTGGCTTTGACCGCCAGCTGATGGTTGAGATGGAGACGCCATCACAATGTCTGGGGAAGAAACAAAGAAAGCATAACATAACTGTGCTACTTAGAAGCCTTGATTTTGGGGACCCTGGATACAGTCTTGGAGACCCCTGGATACAGGCCTGGAGATCCCTGGATAGGAGCTTGGAGATCCCTGGATAGGAGCTTGGAGATCCCTGGATACAGGCCTGGAGATCCCTGGATAGGAGCTTGGAGATCCCTGGATACAGGCCTGGAGATCCCTGGATAGGAGCTTGGAGACACCTGGATAGGAGCTTGGAGATCCCTGGATACAGGCCTGGAGATCCCTGGATAGGAGCTTGGAGATCCCTGGATAGGAGCTTGGAGATCCCTGGATACAAGCCCGGGAGACCCCTGGATAGGAGCTTGGAGACCCCTGGATACAGGCCTTGAGACCCCTGGATAGGAGCTTGGAGACCCCTGGATAGGAGCTTGGAGACCCCTGGATAGGAGCTTGGAGACCCCTGGATAGGAGCTTGGAGACCCCTGGATACAGGCCTGGAGATCCCAGGATACAGGCTTGAAGACACTAAATGATGTTGCGCATGCTAAGATTAATTTATGGTCTGGAAACTCTTACTGCTATAATAAACTAGCAAGTGAAAACTGCACTAGTTAAACTTATTAGAGATTAGCACTTAAAGAAAAAATGATTATAATAAATGAATACCAATTTCTCACCGTCTAGCACATGCGCAAACTCGCTAGCAGACCTGACCTTCGCATTGGTCAGCAGATACTGAACAAATCCCGCTAGAACGCTGTCCCCCCGTCCAACTGTATCGCAGTCTCCGATGACGCACAGGTGTCGCCTAGCTCGAGTTACGGCTACATTTAATCGCCTATGCTCGGACAGAAAGCCAACAATTCCTTTGCGATTGGATCTCACTAGAGAGATTATAACCGCCTCCTTTTCGCGTCCTTGGAAACCGTCCACTGAGCGAACTTCGACGCTTTGCAAATTGCTGGACGGAGTGGACTGCTGTTGCTGCTGCTGTTGAAGGGCAAGTCGAATGTGTTCGACCTGAAGGTTGTACGGACTGATCACGGCTATGTCTGACAGAGCGAGACCGCTGGTAACCAGGGCCGATACGTGCTCTGCAAAGGGGCCAGTGTTTTGCTTAGTGTAGGCTTTGGAATCTAACTGACTAACTAATTAACTAACTAACTAACTAACTAACTAACTAACTAACTAACTAATTAACTAACTAACTAATTAACTAACTAACTAACTAACTAACTAACTAACTAACTAACTAATTAACTAACTAATTAACTAACTAACTAACTAACTAACTAACTAACTAACTAATTAACTAACTAACTAACTAACTAACTAACTAATTAACTAACTAACTAATTAACTAACTAACTAATTAACTAACTAACTAACTAACTGACTGACAAACTACCTAACTAACTGACAAACTAACTGACAAACTAACTGACTAACTAACTAACTAACTGACAAACTAACTGACAAACTAACTGACTAACTAACTAACTAATTAACTAGCTAACTAATTAACTAACTAACTAACTAACTAACTAACTAACTAACTAACTAACTAACTAACTAACTAACTAACTAAATAACTAACTAACTAACTAACTAACTAACCAACTAAATAACTAACTAGCTAATTAACTAACCAGCAACAATGGCGGCCTCCCCAGTATTAGCTTTGGACATCTCAGAATCGTCAGACTCCAGCTCAGCCAAATCGCAGCCAGCAGTATCAACAAGCAGCAGAGGCGGAAACTCGTCGTCGTTTTCGACGCCATCCGACACGGCGGCGAAGCCGGGCAGATCGGCCAGTCGGTGCCCGGCCACCGACTGGTGAGCAATCAGCTGATTAGAATAAAAAGCTTCCGATGACCAGAGCATAATATCGCGATGCATTCGATACTGTACAGTCAGCAGCTGGGTGGCTTCGGCTGATCTAGGCAGCAGGCGCTCCATCAGGGTGACAGCGAAGCCGGCAGCAACGGCGCGTTCGCTGCGCACAGTCGGCGGCAGCTGGTAGGGGTCGCCGGCCAGGATGCACTTGGGAGCTCGGGGCAACGCCAGCCAGCAGGCTGCTTCCGTGGCCTGCGAGTGGATGGGGGCGATGGGTGCACTTTTAATAAAGAACCAAACAAATGTACTTTATTACACTCACCTCACTCCAATTTCCTACCCCTCACTACACCCACCTTACTCCACTTTCCTACCCCTTGATACACTCACCTCACTCCACTTTCCTGCCCCCCAATACACCCATCTCACTCCAATTTTCTTCACCCCAATACACCCACCTCACTCCACTTTTCCTCTACCAATACACCCACCTCACTCCACTTTTCCTCTACCAATACACCCACCTCACTCCACTTTTCCTCTACCAATACACCCACCTCACTCCACTTTCCTACCCTCCAATACACCCACCTAACTCCACTTTTCTTCACCCCAATACACCCACCTCACTCCACTTTTCCTCTACCAATACACCCACCTCACTCCACTTTTCCTCTACCAATACACCCACCTCACTCCACTTTCCTACACTCCAATACACCCACCTCATTCCACTTTTCTTCACCCCAATACACCCACCTCACTCCACTTTTCCTCTACCAATACACCCACCTCACTCCACTTTCCTACCCCTTGATACACCCACCTCACTCCACTTTCCTACCCCTTGATACACCCACCTCACTCTACTTTCCTGCCCTCCAATACACCCACCTAACTCCACTTTTCTTCACCCCAATACACCCACCTCACTCCACTTTTCCTCTACCAATACACCCACCTCACTCCACTTTTCCTCTACCAATACACCCACCTCACTTCACATTTAACCTTCGCCCAAATACACCCACCTCACTCTACCTTCCTGCCCCTCAATACAACCACCTTTCTCTCCACCCTCCCGCCCCTCAATACATCCACCACCCTCTCCACCCTCCTACCCTTCAATACTAGTACACCCACCTCACTCCAATATTCTACCCCAACACATGCATAAGCCCGATCAAAAACCCGTGCACTCACCTGAGAGCACTCGTCAATAACAGTGGCATCAAACTGTATTTCTTTCAACGTAGAATCGTCATTCAAGCCGCCAACAGTGAGAGTGCAGAGCACAGCCTGAGCTCTAGTCAGAATGGCTTTAACACAATTAGCTTCCCGTTGACGCAGCTCAGACCTGAGATTGCGCAGCTCGGCTCCTATTCGTCGATTCCGACCGCCGCTAAGCAGCTTGTCAATGTCGGCTCGAACGTCGGCAATAATTCGACGATCCTCGCTGCGAGCGAGTAAAGCGTCGAGCGAATGCTCAACTACCTGAGGCAGCTGTCTGGCCGGGTGACCGAGACGAACGCAGCGAACTCCGGACGCAATCAAGCGCTCGGCCAGATTGTCCACCTGTTTGGTGGGTTGTTGTTGAAAAAATTCGTCTAATTTTGTTATTAGAATGCTCTATAAATCTTACTAAAAGTAAGGCTTCAAATGATACTAGATTTGGAGATGGGGATTATTGCCATCTGGAGATGGGGATTGTTGAAATATGGAGATGATCATTGTCATCTGGAGAGATGGGGTTATTGCCATCTGGAGAGATGGGGATTATTGAAATCTGAAGATGGGGATTATTGAAATCTGGAGAGATGGGGATTATTGAAATCTGGAGAGATGGAGATTGTTGAAATCTGGAGAGATGGGGATTATTGAAATCTGTAGAGATGGAATTATTGAAATCTGGAGAGATGGGGATTATTGAAATCTGGAGAAGGGGATTATTGAAATCTGGAGAAGGGGATTATTGAAATCTTGAGAGATGGGGATTATTGAAATCTGGAGAGATGGGGATTATTGAAATCTGCAGATGGGGATTATTGAAATCTGGAGAGATGGGGATTATTGAAATCTGCAGATGGGGATTATTGAAATCTGGAGACATGGGGATTATTGAAATCTGGAGAGATGGGGATTATTGAAATCTGGAGATGGGATTATAGAAATCTGGAGAGATGGGAATTATTGAAATCTGGAGAGATGGGGATTATAGAAATCTGGAGAGATGGGAATTATTGAAATCTGGAGAGATGGGGATCATTGAAATCTGCAGATGGGGATTATTGAAATCTGGAGAGATGGGGATTATTGAAATCTGCAGATGGGGATTATTGAAATCTGGAGACATGGGGATTATTGAAATCTGGAGAGATGGGGATTATTGAAATCTGGAGATGGGATTATAGAAATCTGGAGAGATGGGAATTATTGAAATCTGGAGAGATGGGGATTATAGAAATCTGGAGAGATGGGAATTATTGAAATCTGGAGAGATGGGGATCATTGAAATCTGGAGAGATGGGAATTATTGAAATCTGGAGAGATGGGGATCATTGAAATCTGGAGAGATGGGAATTATTTAAATCTGGAGAGATAGAATTATTGAAATCTGGAGAGATGGGGATTATTAGAATCTGGAGATCGCGTCACTCACAGCCGTATTAGACGGAGCGCAGCACAGCAATCGTTCGCCCCTAGCAACCAACTGCCGAACTAATTCCACCACAGTGGTAGTCTTGCCAGTGCCCGGCGGTCCGTGTATCATTACAAGATCGCTTCGACGCAAGCCCAGTTCAACAGCGGCGCGCTGGGATTCGTCTAGATGGGGATTGAAGTACGAGACGCCTCGGCTGCTGCCGCTGGCTGCCGTTGACTCGCCAGAAGGTGGCGGCAGATCGCGTGTTGGTGCCAGCGACCGCTCGCCAAGCAGCAGGTCGGCAAGTGAGGGCGGCTTCTGCAGTAGCGCCAGAAGGCCTCTGGGCAGTTTGCGATGGCAGAGTGAAATTTCAATTATTTTTAGTCCTTCGTACTGGCTTGAGACACCCACCCCACTCCACTCTCTGCCCCGCTCTTAAGACACCCACCCACTCCGCTCGCTGCCCCGCTGCTGAGACACCCACCCCACTCCGCTCTCTGCCCCGCTGCTGAGACACCCACCCCACTCCGCTCTCTGCCCCGCGCTTGAGACACCCACCCACTCCGCTCGCTTCCCCGCTGCTGAGACACCCACCCTACTCCGCTCTCTGCCACGCTTCTGAGACACCCACCCACTCCGCTCTCTGCCACGCTTCTGAGACACCCACCCATTCCGCTCTCTGCTACGCCTCTGAGACACCCACCCCACTCCGATCTTTGCCCCGCTTCTAAGACATTCATCCTATTTACTCACTTTTTCAATCTCTTAAACGTAACATCGGATCCCAGCTTGACAACACTGTACTTATAGCCAACCTCAAGTTGACCATCGCCAGATGATGCAGCACTAGAAGCCTGATCCGTTTCCATGGCAACGCAGACAGCTCTAGCCAGAACCTTAGTAACAATACCAGAACCAATCTGTTGCTGTTCCTGTTGGGAATGGAAAATTCCGACAATATCGCCGGGTGCAATAGAATGAGACGGCAAGTCTTTTGCTCTCTGATAAGTCTCAAATTCCAAAACTCGACGGCCGTACATTCCGGTCGCTTGAGAAGCTAAATAAATCTTGTGCAATGCCAGGCCCTTGTCCTGAAGAGCTCGGGCTGAGGATTTTAATAAATCCTGCTCGGCAGCCATCTCTTTTTGGCGTTCTAGCGATACCAGCTCAAGCTGACGCTGTACAAACTCTTCCAACTGTTCCATCGTTTTTATTTGTTCTGAATGGAAAATTTTCATTTTAAAATTGTAATTAATTGGTGATTTTAGAGTTAGTATAGATCACTATCTACATTAGGGCAGGAACGACTCTGTAAATGACATGCAAGATATGCTGGACGAGTCGAGACGTCATGACACGATGCAAAGTTGTCTAAAATTCTCCAGAGAGGGGAGCCTAGGCATTCTCTAAGATGCCGCAAGTGACTCTGGGATGCCGCAAGTGACTCTGGGATGCCGCTAGTGACTCTCTTGGATGCCGCAAGTGACCCTGGGATACCGCAAGTGACTCTGGGATGCCGCTAGTGACTCTCTTGGATGCCGCAAGTGACTCTCTAGGATGCCGCAAGTGATTCTCGGATGCCGCAAGTGACTCTCTAGGATGTCGCAAGTGACTCTCTAGGATGCCGCAAGTGATTCTCTAGGATGCCGCAAGTGACTCTGGGATGCCGCTAGTGACTCTCTTGGATGCCGCAAGTGACTCTCTAGGATGCCGCAAGTGATTCTCGGATGCCGCAAGTGACTCTCTAGGATGTCGCAAGTGACTCTCTAGGATGCCGCAAGTGACTCTCTAGGATGCCGCAAGTGACTCTAGGATGCCGCAAGTGATTCTCTAGGATGCCGCAAGTGATTCTCTAGGATGCCGCAAGTGATTCTCTAGGATGCCGCAAGTGATTCTCTAGGATGCCGCAAGTGATTCTCTAGGATGCCGCAAGTGACTCTCTAGGATGCCGCAAGGGATTCTCTAGGATGCCGCTAGTGACTCTCTAGGATGCCGCAAGTGACTCTCTAGGATGCCGCAAGTGACTCTCTGGGACGCCGCAAGTGACTCTCTGGGACGCCGCAAGTGACTCTCTAAGATGCCGCAAGTGACTCTCTGGGATGCCGCAAGTGACTCTCTAAGATGCCGCAAGTGACTCTAGGATGCCGCAAGTGACTCAAGGATGCCGCAAGTGACTCTCTGGGACGCCGCAAGTGACTCTCTAAGATGCCGCAAGTGACTCTCTGGGATGCCGCAAGTGACTCTCTAGGATGCCGCAAGTGATTCTCTAGGATGCAGCAAGTGACTCTCTAGGATGCCGCAAGTGATTCTCTAGGATGCCGCAAGTGACTCTCTAAGATGCCGCAAGTGACTCTCTAAGATGCCGCAAGTGACTCTCTAGGATGCCGCAAGTGACTCTCTAGGATGCCGCAAGTGACTCAAGGATGCCGCAAGTGACTCAAGGATGCCGCAAGTGACTCAAGGATGCCGCAAGTGACTCAAGGATGCCGCAAGTGACTCAAGGATGCCGCAAGTGACTCAAGGATGCCAAAAAACTCTTAAAAGCTTATAATATCGACACAACGCCAATTGGAAACTAGCATATGGTTGTTAGTACTTTTAGAAAGTTAGAGAATTATATCAGAATTATGAGTTGTATCACAGAATCGATTAAATGGTTAACAAATCTCACTAAGAGTCACTAGACAGTTATTTACTAACTACGATTGCTGAACGTAGCTAAATTATTATGGCAACGCCTTGTATCAGGGGAGACTGAAGACACGGGAATTTTCTCTCATCGTCGTATGCTGAGTCTGATACCTGAGTCTGACCTGGAATCGAACCTAGAACCTTCGGCAGTCGGCACAGAAGATATGTCGCCAAGGCACAAGACAAGCCAATAACTACTATTCTACTAAAAACACTCTAGACAAATTAAAAAAATTAAGACAAAAGTTTCATCTGTAGCAATATCTTGTTTCTTTTAGCAACAGAGCCAAGTTTTATTTGCTATTTTTCGAAAAAAATGTTCTCGTCATTATAACAAAACAATACAGTTTTAAGATACAGAACGAAGTTATAGCTGAATTAAGTATAGGAAAGTATCGATAATAAGAATATTACCAGTAGGTTAATATTAAATAACAGTTTAATTTGGGATTTTTTTCCTTTTAAAATTTTGACCAAAAAGTTTATGGCGTCATTTCTAACCGGACAAGTTGAGAAATGCAGACCGAACACTGGGATAAATAATTCCGAAAGCGTTACAACATTTACTTCCTATACTTATTTGAATGTTCGTCTAGTTACCGTGTAATATAGGCTACCTTTCATTTCAAGTTGTAAACAAAACAAAATACCGACTCTAATTTAGTCAGTGGATGCGAATAGCAAAATTAAACTTAATGCAAATATTAAAAAACCAATAGATCTTAATAGGTCTTAACAATCCTAGATTTTTTTGTCATTTAAGCGTGTTATTAACGGACAGGAGAAACTTCAGTCACGATTGGCAAATCTGGGGAGGCTGCTACAGCAACTGGGGATCTGGGAGGCTGGCCCAGCAACTGACACTCTGGGAGGCTGGCCCAGCAACTGAGGATCTGGGAGGCTGGCCCAGCAACTGACACTCTGGGAGGCTGGCCCAGCAACTGAGGATCTGGGAGGCTGGCCCAGCAACTGACACTCTGGGAGGCTAGCCCAGCAACTGAGAATCTGGGAGGCTAGCCCAGCAACTGAGAATCTGGGAGGCTGGCCCAGCAACTGAGGATCTGGGAGGCTAGCCCAGCAACTGAGGATCTGGGAGGCTGGCCCAGCAACTGAGGATCTGGGAGGCTGGCCCAGCAACTGAGGATCTGGGAGGCTGGCCCAGCAACTGACACTCTGGGAGGTTGGCCCAGCAACTGACACTCTAGGAGGCTGGCCCAGCAACTGACACTCTGGGAGGCTGGCCCAGCAACTGAGGATCTGGGAGGCTGGCCCAGCAACTGAGAATCTGGGAGGCTGGCCCAGCAACTGAGAATCTGGGAGGCTGGCCCAGCAACTGACACTCTAGGAGGCTGGCCCAGCAACTGACACTCTGGGAGGCTGGCCCAGCAACTGAGGATCTGGGAGGCTGGCCCAGCAACTGAGAATCTGGGAGGTTGGCCCAGCAACTGAGAATCTGGGAGGTTGGCCCAGCAACTGAGAATCTGGGAGCATGTTGTGTATACATCTACACAAAAGAATTTCCACAATGTCCCGGACATTTAGCACTCCGTCTCCAATCTTCCAGGGTTAAATAACAGTAACGAATGCAGGTAATAAGATCCGAATCAAGCCGAAGCCACCCGTTCATAGCAGTACAAATAGCCCATATGCTTCGGCGGCTCCTCAGACACACAAACTTTGTCGTCGTTAAATATGTACCAGACATTGTTGCGCCGCAGATGGCACACGTAGTGGCCGCTATGAGTGGACGCGCCCATATGGCTGATGAAGCCAAGTAGCCGATAGCTCGGCGGGCCATCAGTCAGAGCCCCAGTGTCAGCGGCGGCAGCGGCAGCTGGCGGCGCCTCATCAGCTGGCGCATTCAATTCGTCCATATGGGAGAAAATCCAATCGACAGCCCGTTCGGGATTGTTGTCCGTCTGGCTCAGCGCTCTGCTGGCCTGCTCCTGGGTGAAGCCCATGGATACTATTGTTGCTAGGGCTTCCGGGTTCGGTTCGAAGCCGGCTGTCTTCTGCTTCTGCTGCTGTTGTTGCAGTTGCTGGGGCGGCAGATCGAAGTCCGCGTCCTGACTGTGGTCCATGGCCCAGTTGAGGGCGGCTTCCAATCCGCCGCCTTTGGTTGCCAGGACAGCCCTGGTGGCGCCGTTCTCGCTGAAGCCCAGCTCGCGCACCTGGGCTACAAGGGACGGGTCCACCTGGAGGGTGTGAGGGGTAACGGGGTGCCGAAGGGATAAGTATAATATATAAATATAAATATTATATTTAGATAAATATAAAATACACGCTTGTATACAAGCCAATAAATCCAAAATCTGCACAGGTCTCAAATTCAGAGAGCTCTATTATCTAGATCCTAAAATCTTATAACATTCTAAATGCTTTAAACATTCCACAATCTAAATCTAAATCCCAAATAAAATCCCAATCTGGATCCCAAATAAAATCCCAATCTGGATCCCAAATAAAATCCCAATCTAGATCCCAAATAAAATCACTATCTGGATCACAAATAAATGCTAAACTGGATCCCAAAAAAAATCCCAATCTAGATCCCAAATAAAATCCTAATCTGGATCCCAGATAAAATCCCAATTTGGATCCCAAATAAAATCTCAATCTGGATCTCAAATAAAATCCCAATCTGGATCCCAAATAAAATCCTAATCTGGATCCTATATAAAATCTCAAACTGGATCTCAAATAAAATCCCAGATAAAATCCAATCTGGATCCCAGATAAAATCCCAATTTGGATCCCAAATAAAATCCCAATCTGGATCCTAAATAAAATCCCAATCTAGATCCTAAATAAAATCCCAATCTGGATCCCAAATAAAATCCCAATCCGGATCCCAAATAAAATCCCAATCTGGATCCTAAATAAAATCCCAATCTAGATCCTAAATAAAATCCTAATATAGATCCTAAATAAAATCCCAATCTGGATCCCAGATAAAATCCCAATTTGGATCTCAAATAAAATCCCAATCTGGATTCCAAATAAAATCCCAATCCGGATCCCAAATAAAATCCCAATCTGGATCCTAAATAAAATCCCAATCTAGATCCTAAATAAAATCCTAATCTGGATCCTAAATAAAATCCCAATCTAGATCCTAAATAAAATCCCAATCTGGATCCTAAATAAAATCCCAATCTAGATCCTAAATAAAATCCCAATCTAGATCCTAAATAAAATCCTAATATAGATCCTAAATAAAATCCTAATATAGATCCTAAATAAAATCCTATTATAGATCCTAAATAAAATCCCAATCTAGATCCTAAATAAAATACTAATATAGATCCTAAATAAAATCCTAATATAGATCCCAAATAAAATCCCAATCTAGATTCTAAATAAAATCCCAATCTGGATCCCAAATAAAATCCCAATCTAGATTCTAAATAAAATCCCAATCTGGATCCTAAATAAAATCCCAATCTAGATCCCAAATGAAATCCCAATCTGGATCCTAAATAAAATCCCAATCTGGATCCCAAATAAAATCCCAATCTGGATCCCAAATGAAATCCCAATCTGGATCCCAAATAAAATCTCAATCTAGATCCCAAATGAAATCCCAATCTGGATCACAAATAAAATCCCAATCTGGATCACAAATAAAATCCCAATCTGGATCCCAAATAAAATCCCAATCTGGATCCCAAATAAAATCCCAATCTGGATCCCAAATAAAATCCCAATCTGGATCCCAAATGAAATCCCAATCTGGATCCCAAATAAAATCCCAATCTAGATCCCAAATGAAATCCCAATCTGGATCACAAATAAAATCCCAATCTGGATCACAAATAAAATCCCAATCTGGATCCCAAATAAAATCCCAATCTGGATTCTAAATCAAATCCCTAAAATCCCACAATCAAGATCCCTCAAATCCCTAAAATCTTACAATCCAGATCTTCAAAAATATGTGAAGTTTCTCAATTCTTAATCTAAATTCCCAAAATCCCTAAGCCGAAAATCCTCTCACCTGCTCAGCAGCAGATTTAGGCTGATCCGCAGGAAATTTGAGCTCGACTTCGCCCGGCTGCAAACCGCCGCAACCGCGCAAAAATCCGATATCGATAAACTCCGGCACGTCTAATTCTACGTCCAATTTCTTCGGGCACCAATTATTATCGATGGTGAACTTCCTGGCGTGCAACAGCAGATAGTCGGTAAAGCTGGCCAAGCGACTCTGCTTACTAGCCGGTCCTTTAGCTTTAGTGGCTGGACTATAGAAATCTTCGATGCATTCAACAGCACCGAAGGCTTCTAGGCAGGCTTTGAGAGACACCCGAGGCGGCGGGGCGCCCGAATCTCCAGTGCCAGCTCCATCCAAGGGAATGGGGAATGACAGGGACAATTCCCGGCGACTCTTGTAGGCCACCTGACCCGACTGGCCGCACTGAAGCCGGTCTTCGACATCGAAAGCGAACACTCGGCCGGGGTTGTCGGCCTGAGCCAGGCTGCTGCTTCGCTCCACCAGGGTGAGCAGGTGGAGAAAGAACTCGAAGGAGTCCTGCTGCCGGCTGGTTGAGAACTCCGGGTGGCCGCGACCCACCTGTCGAGGTTTGCGTGGGTCAGCTAGTGGGTCATTGATATGCGTCAGCTGGGTCAGCTAGTGGGTCATTGATATGCGTCAGCTGGGTCAGCTAGTGGGTCATTGATATGCGTCAGCTGGGTCAGCTAGTGGGTCATTGATATGCGTTAGGCTGGGTCAGCTAGTGGGTCATTGATATGCGTTAGGCTGGGTCAGCTAGTGGGTCATTGATATGCGTCAGCTGGGTCAGCTAGTGGGTCATTGATATGTCAGCTGGGTCAGCTAGTGAGTCATTGATGTCACAGCTGTGTCAACACCAAAACGAGTCAACTATCCCTGACTCACCAGAGTCCTCAGCATCTGCGGCCGGATACCATAAGCTGGAGCCAGATCTCCCGGTTTCGGAGGCTGCTCAGGCTGCTGACCCTTAGCGGGTGCCGAGTACTTTCCAGACAGAAGTCCATCAGCCAGCTTAGCCAACTGAATATCCAGACTCGATACGGGATCGGACCTTTCCCTCTCCAATATGCCCGATCTACCATCGTAGTACCTTCGCACAAATGATGGCACAGCGAATAGCAGCTGCAGCACCGAGTTGATGTAGCAGGAGTTACCCAGATTGCGCAGACCGGTGAGACCCGGCCCACCAGCAGGCACCAGGGCTTTGCCAGTCTCCTGAATCGAATCCCACTCGCGCATGTTGGCTTCAATCTCCAACTCATTCATAGTTTTATCAACTTTTCTCATAGCATTTAAATCGATACCAAAATGCTTGAGATGCTGCTCAAGCTTACTATCCAGCACCATATTATCCTCGGCATAAGAGTACACATCGGCGCCTTGAGCACAGATGGTGCCCAGTTTAACAGCCAGAGGATAGCCAGTATTCTCATAGTGCTCAACAGCGTGGTTGTTGCCGCCGGAGCCGTCAAAGTAGCGCCGGCCGCACAGGATGGTGCCATCAGTCAGGTTTAGCCAGAGATTGTCGCGCTTATCACACTTGGCGCACTGCCAACCGCTGGGTGGGATTTTAATCCCATTGTCCAGCTGGACTAGGCTGGAAGCGTGCTTGGACTCTTGGCGAGTCTCGCCCTCCCACGTGTTGCTGGCCTGGAAGGGTAAAGTACATATTAACAACTTACTTTGTAGCTCAATATGCAACCTTGTACTTCTGGTCTGCTGAATATCCTGCTGAATTCTAAATTCAAAACTCAAAACTCGAAACAGCGGTCGAACTTTACATATTGCCGCAATACAAAGTGGGCTATCTAGGGAATATTAAGATCTATGGTTGTAGCCTAGTGGTTAGAGCATCAGACTCACGACTAAAAGGTCGGGGGTTCGATTCTCAATCAATCCACTCGGAAAAATTTGTGACTTTATTGAAGCCAGACACTTAACTCTCTGCATTGCTTCAGTTCACCCAGCTGTAAAATGGGTGCCAGCATTAGCTGGGGTAATTGAGGGTGAGGCGGCGTTTGACTTTAACTTATTTGAATGACTCGATGAACTTATGTGGATTTGAGCTGACTGACTTATTTTGCATCGCAACTTGTTTATTATATTTTCTGTTCTTACTTATTTTATTCCTCTACAAGTACATACTCATTTTCTCTAGTACACTCTGTCTACCTGTGTGCGCCTTGCCCACCACCCCAAATATTGTCACCTTCCACCACTCTCTCCTGATCGCTATATAATATACAACTATCGCTCTTTGAAATAAAGAATTTATCTCGCCTCGTTCTAAAACTCACAGAATGAACTTTTCTTAGTCATTTGCGACACAACAGAGGGTGTGTTTAGCGACCCACGACTTCTGGGATTGAACAGCCAGCAAGCGCCAGCAAAAAAATGCCCACTTAAAAATTACAATTACAGACGTCCAACTAATTAGATGACGAGGTAATTAGCCCTAATAATTACAGTTGAAGTTACTCCTGCCGTTTACCTAAAACTACGGTAATTTTTGCTGTTTCCTTTATAAGATACGCCGCATTTTTGGTGTAATCAGTTATTATTATTGTGTTTATAAAAGTACAGTATGCTCTTTCCACTCTTTCCAGATAAACTATTCTCACCTGAGCCAAAAGCTCCAAAGTGTGAGCCGATTGAGCAGCCAAAACTCCATCAATGCTTAATCTAATCCGTTCCGGCAAACAGTCATTTGGCAACGGCATAGCAACAGCTTCCGGCATCAGGTACAAAGAGTTGGATTCTTCAAACGAATACTGAGACTCATTGCCAGCAAAGCCATCGGCTGTGCCAATAGCCAATCTAGTTGGTTTCTTAGCTGGCGGATCTTCAACAACATTCGCTGGCACCTCTTTCCATCGACGAATGCGGCGATGCTGCAGGTACAGTCTATGGCCGAACCTGGAGTAATACAACGGCAAGAAGTCTAGACCGACGCCGTGAAACGATTTCAAACAGATGAATAAGCCGTTAGGGCTCTCGGGATTGTCGCACGAATAGAGGCATTCGTCTTTGTAGACCCGACTGTGCTCAGTTGGAATTGAGCAGTGGCTATCCGCTAGGCTTGCTAGGAGTTGAGCGTCCATGGCTTAGGTTGAAGTTTTTAGTAAGCTCAGTTGCTTTGCGTTGGCTTAATATAGTAGTAAAATAAGCATGAAGATAAAGTGATTAAGTTTAAGTTGGTTTTAATTAAGGACATTTCCAATGATGAATAAACATTTTCGAATAGGAACTGGAAAATGCTTTTTACAGATGGAAACGGACATTTCCACAATGGAAACGGACATTTCCACGATGGAAACGGACATTTTCACAATGGAAACGGACATTTTCACAATGGAAAGCGGACATTTCCACAATGAAAACGGACATTTTCACAATGGAAACGGACATTTCCACAATGGAAGCGAACATTTCCGCAATTGAAACAGACATTTCCACAATGGAAGCGAACATTTCCATAATGGAAGCGAACATTTCCGCAATTGAAACAGACATTTCCACAATGGAAACGAGCATTTCCACAATGGAAGCGAACATTTCCGCAATTGAAACAGACATTTCCACAATGGAAAGCGGACATTTCCACAATGGAAACAGACATTTCCGCAGTCGAAATTTTCAAAACTAAAACGACATTTTGAATTTCGGAAACCAGTTTTACTAACAACTGATTATGACAATTATTTATCCTAATTATTTAACTACATCAAAGCCTAATTACTCAGGATAAAAAGTTAAAATAGACGTTTAACAAAACAAAGCTTTGCTAGAACAGAAAGTGAAAAGCTATTTATTAAGCTCTTTAAATTCACTTTATTGCACTATTTACTTAAGCCTTATAAAGTTTAAAACAGTATAACAGTTCTGAACTTAGATGTAAGAAGATAAGTAAAAAAGTGCTTTAGAAAAGCTTGATAAAATAATATTATGAGTATAAAAAGAGATACAGAAAGGATTACTTTTTCAAAATGAAAGTGATAAAATTTATCAAAAAAGTTTGGGCAATGTCTGCAGTGTAATATTGGAAATCAGTGCTACTTAGGCAAGAAGACTGCTAGATTAGTAAACGCTTAATATAACAGATAATAAAAATATAAAAGATATAAAGATTGTTTTTGAAATATTAATGTTATAAATAAAATCGCTCATAAAAAGTTATAATATTAGAAACTATATATAAGACTGACAAAAATTTACGATTTGCGCAATTTGGGTGGAGTCACGTGTCTTCTGAACGGGCAGGCCGGTAAAGTGGGGTGGTGGGTCTTGCGTGTACATTAGGGGGCAGACCGGTAAGAGTGGGGTGGTGGGTCTTGCGTGTACATTAGGGGGCAGACCGGTAAGAGTGGGGTGGTGGGTCTTGCGTGTACATTAGGGGCAGGCCGGTAAGAGTGGGGTGGTGGGTCTTGCGTGTACATTGAGGGCAGGCTGGTTGGAATGGGGTGGTACATTACTCGTAGGAGCAGGCTGCTGTTTTGTAATAATAAACTGGCAACCTCAAGATCACTCGGTTAAGATAGATAACACGACAAAGACGGTGAAAAAGCAGGTAGTAGTAAAAAACTTGAATAAGCATCGACTAGATGATGTTTTGATTGCTTTTATTAGGTTCCAAAAAGTAATCCATAAAAAAAGATCTACTTTTTAATCAACCCTGATGCTGATCAGCCTGCAGCTCGGCAACAGATTTCTCCGACTTGTTCATTTTGGCCATATCGATACCAAAATGCTTGAGATGCTGCTCAAGCTTACTATCCAGCACCATATTATCCTCGGCATAAGAGTACACATCGGCGCCTTGAGCACAGATGGTGCCCAGTTTAACAGCCAGAGGATAGCCAGTATTCTCATAGTGCTCAACAGCGTGGTTGTTTCCGCCTGAACCGTCAAAGTAGCGCCGGCCGCACAGGATGGTGCCATCAGTCAGGTTTAGCCAGAGGTTGTCACGCTTGTCACACATGGCGCACTGCCAACCACTGGGTGGGATTTTAATCCCATTGTCCAGCTGGACTAGGCTGGAAGCGTGCTTGGACTCTTGGCGATCAGACATGTTTTCCAGTATAGAATAAAGCAGCTAAGCAGAAAAACAATAAAGAAATAATAGATTAATTTTTTCATAAGATTTGATTTGCATATTTAATGGCCCTTTAATTGCCTCTGAGGGCCTGTCGAAACCCTCCCTGACGCTTTATCGGGTAGTGTCTCTACACCCTCCCCGATTCTACAGGTGACTGCTCTATCCCCTCCCTGATGCTTCAGCTGGCACTGTCTCTACGCCCTCCCTGATGCTTCAGCTGGCACTGTCTCTATCCCCTCCCTGATGCTTCAGCTGGCACTGTCTCTATCCCCTCCCTGATGCTTCAGCTGGCACTGTCTCTATCCCCTCCCTGATGCTTCAGCTGGCACAGTCTCTACCCCCTCCCTGATGCTTCAGCTGGCACTGTTTTTACCATTGAATTGAGTAAAAGCAAACATTGTTGGTATAAAAATGAAAAGGAAAACACTGAAAAAGCTACATCAGATAAGTTGTAATTCTGAATACTCATTCTAGCATTTATTTTTTCGTTTATTTCAGTCTGAAACGAGCAAGCAACTAAATTCAGGTCCAAGACTGACAGAACATTTAACAGGTTTGAAATCGCATTAAAATGATTGAAAAAATGCATGTTTGCCATAAAGACAGCATATCAATACGGCTACGTTTATGTTTCCTACTATAAAATATAAAATATTACACTAGTAATCAACCAGACACCAATCTCTTTCAACAGCGACCCAATAAACTCTAATATCATTAACTGACTTTTTGATCTTATTAACTGACATGTAAATCTCAATCTCATTAACTAATCTCTCAATCTCACCTGTACGGTCCATCTCTAATTCTTACCTATGGAATCCATCTATCAATCTCACCTGCACAATCAGTCTAACAATCTCACCTGTAAAGTCTAACTCTCAAAATCGCTCTCATTGAATTGAACTATTCTAAAAACCCAGTCAAAAAAGAGAGTACATGAAGTACCTACATACACTGGTAGCTTTATTAAACACTTAAATCGATTTTTCTCAACCATTTACACAGCAGCAGGCGGGCAGGCGACACCAGCGTAGCCTCGGGCCTGTGCAAGTTTCTGAAACTCAGCCAGACATAATTGGCCCGATCAATCTGCCACAGCAGAGACCGATAGCCAATCAGCGGCAGGAAGCACAGGCGGGCATCAGCTGATAGGCAGCCAGTAGCTGCTGCTTTTTCCAGATCGGCACTCAGGCACTGGTGATGCGCCTCGGCAGATCCGACAATCTCCTTGATCAGATTGGCCAAGCTGTTGCCATGCTCATTCGGCTGCTCGGCGGTGGCTTTCGCGGCCGAGTGTAAGTTCTCCGGCGAGGCAATGCCGTGCCGTCGGAGTTCGGCTTCGGGTAGTTCGCAGCGACCACGGTTGATCATTATGTTGGCTGAGGCTGACAGGAAGCGGATGAGACCGACCAGCCTGGATGAAGGAGTTGTGGGGCGGCGACAGAATGCAGGCAAAGACAGACACAGAAAAAAAACACAAAGACAGACAGCCACAGACAGATAGATAGACAGACAGAGAGACACAGACAGACAGACAGAGAGACAGACAGACAGACAGACAGACAGACGCAGACAGACAGACAGACAGACAGACAGACACACAGACACAGACAGACAGACAGATACAGACAAACATAACGAGCGTAAGACAGACACAGACAGATACAGACAAACATAACGAGCGTAGAATGCTGGTAGAGTCGCTCGCTTGGCGAGAAGAATAAATAGAAGCTTAATATCAACATCTGAATATGATTGCAATTTCTAACAACTTCAACGCGTTTCGCACGCCATGGTGCATCGTCAGGATTTTATTAGACCGACCCGAGAAACTGAGATTGAAAGCGATTGATTTCGTTCTGAAACAGACAGGATTATCAATCGCTTTCAATCTCAATTTCTCAAATCGGTCTAATAAAATCCTGACGATGCACCATGGCGTGCGAAACGCGTTGAAGTTGTTAGAAATTGCAATCATATTCAGATGTTGATATTAAGCTTTCTATAACGAGCGTAAGACAGACAGACAGACATACACAGACAGACATACACAGACAGACAGACAGACAGACAGACAGACAGACAGAGCTGCTCTCACCTGCCAGCGTGACTAGCGGCCGAAAAGGCGGCCGGACAAGAGTCCTTAGTGACGCCGGCAGACAGCAGCATACAGTAATAAACAGGCGAGAATGCGGCCTCGCAGTAGCGATGCAGCTCAGCCAAGTCCGAGCAGATCCGGCCGCCAAGATACCGCTCCCTAGAGATGAGCAGCTTCTCTAAGTAATGCTTAGGCAGCTGATTACGGTGCACCACCTGTTCAAGCTCCCTAACAACCGGATATTCTCCAGGTAGGATAACAGGCCGATCAGCCTCATCAGGACCAGCATAGATCAGATCTAAACAATCTCTCCAGTACTGCAGCCTCATCTGTGCCAGCTGTGCATCAGATGCAGCATCGCGAATCTGCGACAGTTCAATACTGTAGGCAGTCAGAGCCAGAGCGCACCGGCGCACTGCACTTGGCATTAGCAGTGCACAAGAATGAAAATGCGCATCGGTAGTGCGTACAATATTCGAACAGTATTCGCTAGGATTTTGATACTGACTATCTGTTGATGATTGTGTTGCTAGGCAACGAGTGGCTAGCCTAGCAACTGGAAGCCCAGTCGCTAGCAGACAGTATCTGGTAATAATAGCCTGAAATAATTTAAAGTTTTCAGGTGATGATTTGATTTTGAAAAAAATGTTTTATATTACTGTAAGTAGGACAGGCATTAAAAAAATTATCTTTTACAGATGCTTAGAGAATTTGTTGCGCCAGCATGACAGTGTCAGCCACAATTTGGGGGCAGTAAACGAGTATATGTAATAAGCATACCTTAAAAAAAGTTGCTTGCATGCTGCAACACACCTAAAAATTACCTTAGGTGTCTACTGTACTAGTATATTTTGAAAAAGGTACTGGTCTAACATAGCATATCTAAAATTTGTAGATATATATGTTTGCATCCACAGGTTTATCTAAAAGCTCCTTGTACATATCTGCACATTTTTGAAAAGCATAATCACAATACATACCTTTTCTACTTGATTTTGTCTTAAAATTCAGACTGTTAATGGTCAATAGGATATACACAATTCTTACAAGCATGCTTTTAAAAAGATTAGTTTCAAACAAACAGATACTTAATATTTATATATACTAAAAGCTATCAAAATTAATTAACTAGGCCTCTCATAGCCTTAGCATATCTAGTAGAGTCTATACAAGTACCATAATTGACTTGATACTCAAAAGTTGAGTAATCAACATTATTTTTTAATTTAAACTTGAGGAATCTCATACAATGTTGCTTTATACTAGAGTAGTTGAGTTGAGTCAAGTAGTTGATAAGATTTGAAATAGCTTATTTGATTATAACTTTTAAATGTAAACACTACTATATTCTAAGAAAAAGTAATTAAAAATTCTTATTATGCTTGAAACAAAATGTTTTATTTATCAATATATTTTCACTATAGAAATCAGGTAAAGTGGCTTGCTTGATGAAGAGTAGATAAATAAAGGTAAATATCAACATGAAGTACCATTTGAGTTGCCGATGCATTTCGTCCATTTGCATTACGAAAACGATGACGATGTCCTAATGCAAATGGACGAAATGCATCGGCAAATCAAACAACATTTCATGTTGATATTTACCTTTATTTATTTTCACTATAATATAAGGGGTCTTTAATATACTTGATACAAAATCATCATATATTGAGGTTGCTCAGTTGCAACTATTTTGAAAATGATGGTACAAAATATATTATTATGTAGAAAGCTTAATCTTATCTGCATTTGTAAATGTTTAATTTCTATGTATATTTAAAAGTTGATATAGGGGGCCTTGCTTTATAGGTTAAGACACAAAAAAGGAATTATGATTAGCTTTATGAATAGTTAATTTGGTAATATCTGTGTTGATAACAGGTTACTTTAGAAGTTCAGTGCTAAATGTATATAGACTCAGAGAACATTCAATGCCAATTATTTTAAAGTTTTTGTTTTTTAAAGGTAATTAAAACATATATGAAATTAGGAATTCTGTTTGTTTCGCCCTTAAACCATTTTGGCCATGGACGTTTCACCCCTAGAAACTTTTGGCCCATAGTCTGTTTTGCCCATAAACCAGTGTGGCTATAGTACATATTTTAACCAAAATGGTGATTATTTAATTAAGAGATATAGCCATATATATATGTATTTAATTTTGTCTTTTTTTATGCTAATTTTTAGTTTTAATGTCTAACAAAATATGAATTGTTGCTATAACATGAGTTATTATAATTGTGAATTATTACAAATTTTATTCTAAGAAAATCTCCTTTCAAAGTGTGATAAGCCTCTTTAATTAGAGGATGAGAAAGGGTTATGGTAAAACCAGAAACACTAAAAGAATAGATTTGTCAACTTTTTCCAAGTTAGGCATTCTTTGCCACCTTGGCCAAACTGGTTCAATTGGCTTAGAGTAAAAATGATCAATAGTCAAAATAGTCTATGGGCAAAATTGTCTATAGGCAAAATGGTCTGGGGGCAAAATATCAATGCTAAAATAGTTTATAGGTGAAATAACTAGCTACCAATTTGGACTACTTACCAAATTGAAGAGGACAACACAAATATTTTATTGCATGTATATTATATAAAATTATAATTTGAATTCTAATTACAAATATATACATCAATTAGGCTGCATATGCACACACAGGTGGATGGACAGATAGACAGACAGACAGGCAGACAGACAGACAAGCAGACACACAGACAGACTGATAGACAGAGAGACAGATAGACAAACAGATAGACAGACAGACAGACAGACAGACAGACAGACAGACAGACAGACAGACAGATAGACAGGCAGATACACAGACAGACACACAGACAGATAGACAGACAGACACACACACACATTATGCATAAAGTAAAACAATAGGCCTAAAATCAAATAATAGCTAAGTTAATAAATTAATAATAACAAATAGAAATAAAAGCAAACAGTTAATCTAGAAAATAAATACAGAATAGAAAAGTTAAAGAATTATCAAGACTCAAAATTAAACATCATCTTAAAAATGGTAAAAATTGTAAAATATTATAAAAATATTATAAAAAATATTACAATAAAATTTGTAAATAATAGACACTCAATGACTAATGTTTTATAAAATATACATTTGGCCAAAAATACCCTATTACCAATTGGAAATATCTGAATATCTAATCTCTTGAAGTAACATTGACATCAATAAGAAATGTATAGTCATTACTAACCATGGCTTCTTTTAGAGACATATTTCATTACAAAGTGGTTACTCTCCTATCTGCCCCTTATGTGATTAAGAGAAGGAAATATTGATTATTATTTTTTATGACATAACCAGAGAATGTTATTTTCTAGTTGAGTTGACAATCATTTTATTTGTTGCTAGTTTGTCTGGCACTCTTTTGTCTACCAAAATATGATGCAATCATTTTGTCAACAAAATATTAAATACAATGTCAGTCTAAAAGAAATATCTAGATTGTATATCTTAAAAATATTCAAAACTAAAAATAAGGAACTCATTTTTAAAGTATGAGTATAGTTATACATACTATTTTAAGACTCACCAAATGTTGACTTGACATATAGGTCTACTTAAGTATATAATTTGAAGTTAAGTTTATATAAACTTTGCAACAGGATAGCAAATATTTTATTATCATTGGATTGGGATAGGGCCAGGAATCATAAAAATGCTTATAATCATATTTAACTACAAACTACTTTATCTTCTAATTCACTAACAACTAACTGTCACAAAACTTTTTTTCAACAAATGTTTATATTAAATATATTTTTTGAAATATTGCATTGAACAATATTATGCATGAAAAAAAGATATCCCTGATCCCATGACTCTTTACATAACTTGCTAGATAAACTCACCATTCTAGATTGCATCCATAACCTACATTTGTGATTTTTTAGGGCTCTAGATTAGAGGTCGGATGGGATTGAAATCTTTGGGCGAGATCGGGATCGGGAATAATTTTTTTCTTGGGATCAGGATTGGGATCGGGATTCAGGAATTGGGATCAGGTCTTTTAGTGTATTGTCCATGTAAAGTTAAACAAAATTGAGAAAAGATTATCCAGATCAAGAAGTAAAACACAACGAAATTGATATGTGTAGTGTACGCTCTGTGCGGTAATAATGTACTTGGCTTGGTCGATGAACTAACTCGTAGCAATACTCTTATTACGCAATGCTCTCGTGCCTATAAATACAGTATATTGAATTGAGCAATCGGCTCATTTAAGTGCATCGTTTCTCTCGCCAAACTAAATAGCTAGTCTGAGTCATTACATGGCGTCGCAAGCAAACTCTCAGTGAGGCCAACCCCCCGCGCACTGATAACGACCGGTGATTCAGCAAATATGGCACAGGCCCTGCAACTCGCGGCACCAGACGCCTTTGACCTCGAAGGCGATCCTCTGACAAGAGCTCAGCGATGGAAAACCTGGACGCGAAGGTTCAACAGCTACATACACGCAGCTGGCATCACAGATGCGACACAGCAGCTGGAGCTCTTAGTTTACACTGCGGGCGAGAAGCTGGAAGACTTCATGGACGATAACGGCGTCAAGAAAGGAGAGTCTGCGGAGGAGCTCATCAAAGAGTTGCAGGGTATCTTCGACCAAAAGAACAGCGTTGTCTTCCTCAGGTATCAGTTTGAAATATGCCGGCAGGAGGAAGGAGAGTCAATTGAGGCCTGGTATCATCGGCTACGCAAGGCTGCGGACCAATGCACATTCGGCGAACTCCGAGACTCGCTCATCAGGGACAAGATCGTGGCTCATTACCGGTCCGAGAGGATCAGGAGGGAACTCCTGCAGCTCAACGATGTCTCCTTAGACGACGTTTTGAAGCGAATCCGAGCGAGGGAGGCAGCGGAGCAGCAGGCCCAGGCCATGGAGATCGGCGCCGCAGCCGACACGGGCCATCCTTCCGCTTCGAATGTGGCGGCGCTGCGTCCACCTCGTAACCGACCATCCCATACAACCAGGCCGGCTGCCGCGGCAAGAGACAGCGGCATCAACTGCGATCGCTGCGGGCGACCAGGACATCAGACGTGCGAGGCAGCCCGTAACAAGGCGTGTCGACGCTGCGGCAAGATGGGTCATTTCGCTTGGGCGTGTCGAGAGCAGCTAAAGTCCCTCTGAGGACCGTTGACGAACCGCAGGAGGAGGCTCCGCCGGGTCGAGTCGAATATCTGCAAGACGACCCCGTCGAGCACGAGCTATTCACCCTGAGGAACTGCGGCTCAGCTTGGACGCCTGCGACAATTAATGGGCTCAAGACAAAGGTGCTCATCGACAGCGGCGCGGCCTGCAACATCATCGACAGGGCGGCCTACGACAGGATGCCGCAAAAAGCCGCGCTGCAGCCCGCCAGCGACAAGGTCTACCCATACGGAAGCCAAGAGCCGCTGAGATTGCTGGGCAAGGCAGACCTGCAAGTCAGCGTGTTCGAGATCCACGAGACACTACCGTTCTTGGTGCTCGACGGTGAGGGCGCTTGCATCATTGGCCGGAGAAGCGCTGAAAGACTTCAGATTCTGCGAGTCGGCCCGGAGAACAAGGTGGCATACCAGCTGCGTCCGTCTCCCGAGGTCTCGCTAGACAGCATGCTAACAGGGATCCCAAAGGACGTCCTACATGCGCCGGGGGCACCGGCCCTGCACGAACTCCTAACGGAGAACGCACTAGTCTTCAGCGGAATCGGCAGGCTCAAAAACTATGCCGCCCGCATCTTCCTGGAGGAGGGAGCCAGGCCGGTCTGTCATCCCCATCAAGGGTGCCAATACATCTCGCACAGGCAGTCGACGCCGAGCTGCAGTGCCTCGAGGACCAAGGCATCATCGAGCCGGTGGAAGGCCCCTGTCCGTGGGTAGCCCGCATCGTCGTCGTGCCCAAGCAGACTCCAGGCGAGATCAGGATTACGCAGGACTTGAGAGACCTGAACAAGTCGGTCGTTAGAGAGCGGCATCCCATCCCGACATTCGAGGAGGTGACGGGAGACATGGCAGGAGCGCAGCTATTCTCAGAGCTCGACATCGCGAAGGCATTTTATCAAATCCCAGTCGCCGACGAATGCCGCCATCTTCTGACTTTTTCGACACCACGAGGCCTGCGGCGGCTGACACGGCTCTGTATGGGACTGTCTACGGCCCAGGAAATTCTCCAGGCGGTCATGTCATCCGTGCTAGCTGGACTCCCGAAAGTAAAATGGATTCACGACGACATCATCGTGTATGGGCACAGCGTGGCGGAGCACCACAGCAACCTGCAGGCATGTCTGCGACGACTGGCACAGCACGGGCTGACGCTGAATCCGTTAAAATGCAAGCTCGCCCATACCGAGGTCACGTTTATGGGGATGCAGCTGTCCAGTGAAGGTGTCAGACCAACCCAGTCCAAGTTGGAAGCCATCCATGCATTTGCCGAGCCAAAGACTGCCACAGAGGTGCGCTCGTTCCTAGGCCTGGTCAACTATCTGGCCTCATTCACCCCCGGCTGGCGGATGTAGCGAGGCCACTGCGCAATCTGACTAGGAAAGGCGAGCCCTGGGCATGGACCGACCTCGAGAAACGAGCTTTTGACGACGTGAAGACCCGGATTGCGACCAGCGGCACCCTCGCCTTCTTCAACCACCGCCTAGCGACGCAACTCATCGTCGACGCCGGCCCAGCGGGCCTGGGCGCGATCCTAACGCAGACGCAAGCGGACGGCACCAACCGGCCTGTCGCGTACGCCAGCCGGACGCTATCCGATGTTGAGCAGCGCTACTCCCAGACTGAGAAGGAGGCGCTGGCCGTCAAATACGGCTGCTTGAAATTTCAGTACTATCTGCACGGCGCTCCGACATTTACGGTGGTGACAGACCACAAGCCGCTCATCGCATTGTTCAGCAGTGGCTCAAGGCCTCCCCGAGGATCGAAAGAATGGCGCTGCGCATTCAGCACATGAAATTTACAGTCGAATATCAGCCTGGCCCACTTAACCCAGCGGACGTGCTGAGCCAGCAGCCGCTGCCAACACGAGGAAGAAATGTCGGCGAAGAGCTCGACACCCTCTGCATCGCTGCAATCGTCCAGGCGGCCATACCGAACGCGCTGTCGCTGTCCTCAGTGCAAGAGAGTTCGCTGCAAGATGCAACAATTCAAGCCGCTATTCGATCGCTGGAGACAGGACGATGGAGCCTCGAGTCGGCGGAGATGCGATCGCTCCACGCCCTACGGAATGAGCTATCGGCAGCGGACGGCGTGCTCCTGCGGGGCCAGAGAATCGTAGTTCCAATGGCGCTTCGGCGCCTGGTTTTGGACCTGGCACACCGCGGTCATCAGTGCCTGCGCAAGACGGTTGACCGTTTGAGCACCAAAGTCTGGTGGCCAAGGGTGCAGGAGCTCTTCGTGCGTGCCTGCCGAGCCTGTGCAGCTACGTCGCACGCGGCCGACGTGACCGCCGCGCCGCTGAAGCCGACGCCGATCCCGAAAGCTGCATGGCTAACACTAGGGGCAGACCTGCTAGGCCCCATTCAAGGCAGCATGCTGCTCGTCTGCGTTGACCACTACTCGCGCTTCCCTGAAGTCGAGATCGTCCAGACCACAACGGCCGAAGCGCTGATTCCCAAGCTGAGGAATTCGTTCGCCAGATTCGGCATCCCACAGGTACTGGTCACCGATAACGGCCCGCCATTCTCCTCGGCCCAGTTCAAAGGCTTTCTGGACAGCCACGGAATCCGGCAGCGTCTCATCACACCGCTGCATCCGCAGGCCAACGGCATCACTGAGCGCCTGAACCGCTCCATCAATAAGGTTGTACGAGCTGCCATTGCCCAGAAGCGCGACTGGAGGGCGGCCCTTGACGAGTGGCTGCTGGCCTACCGTTGCACGCCGCAGCGAACCACCAACCGGGCACCAGCCGAGCTGCTCTTGGGTCGCGTCCCAAACGATGCCATCCCGTCAATCAGGCCGTCGAGACCGGTGGCCATCGCAGACAGGAGGCTCCGACAGCAGGACGCCAGCAGCAAGGCAAAGGGCAAGCGCTACACGGACAAGCGACGGCAGGCGAGACCGCATGGGCTCAAAGTCGGCGACACGGTGCTCCGGTGCCGACTAAATCCGCTCAAGGGCGAGGCTCCATTCGAGTGGACACCCTGGCTGGTCGAGAGTGTCAAGGGCGACTCGATGACCATTCGGCAGGGCGCCAGAGTTTGCAGGCGGCACTGCACTGACCTGAAGCGGGTAGCACCAGATGCAGAGCCTGATTTTCCTGTTGGGGAGACCGCACCGCCGATCTTGCAAGCTGCGGGGAGCGAACCCGCGACCCCTCCAATTGCGCTGCGACCACACCCCCGAGAGGCCAAGGTGAAAGTGAACTATAGGGTTTAACTATAACTCGCGCTTGGCAGACTGACGCTAATATCTTGTTTGATTTTGCTTTTGCGTCTTGAGATTGCGGATAGAAAATTGTTCATTCTCCAGCTAAGGCATTACATGTACAATCAGTAACATTTTCTCTATTAATGTTTCTTCTTTGCAAGATTTTACTCGTATTTGTGGTAATTTTCAGTTTTTAAAAAAACCTTTTGCAGTAAAACTTTTAATCCAAAATGAGGAGAGATGTAGTGTACGCTCTGCGCGGTAATAATGTACTTGGCTTGGTCGATGAACTAACTCGTAGCAATACTCTTATTACGCAATGCTCTCGTGCCTATAAATATATTGAATTGAGCAATCGGCTCATTTAAGTGCATCGTTTCTCTCGCCAAACTAAATAGCTAGTCTGAGTCATTACAATATGAAGTTTTGTAACCAACAAAGTAAATAATGTAACAAGTACAAGTTAAAGCAAAATACCTTCAAGTAATCACTAATTCTATAAATTTTTAATCAAAAGACCTGTTCCCAAATCTCGAGTTTTTTAGGGTTAGGATTCTGGTCCCGCGGGAATTCAATTTTCCTTGGGATCCCGAGATTTTGGGATTGGGATTGGGATCCCGTCCGACCTCTACTCTAGATAGATGAAGATCCTTGGACTAGATGCCACTTTTGCAAGCTTTTCTGTTGCTTGCATGGGACAGGTCATAGGTGGGTGTGGCCCTAAGTAAGGGCAAGGCTAAAGATACCTTTCTATTTGCCATAGTCCGGATGGTGTAATGTGGTACGCCGGAAGGAAAAAGGAGGATTCCCAAGTGGTACGCCAGTGGTACGCCAAAAGAAAGACGTGGGGGTCCCTTAGTGTATAACGTTGCGGCACTAAAAATTTCGACTTTGAAAACGGTAAAATATGGCGGACAAACTTTAACAATTATTAAAAAATAACAGATATAATCAGCGCTCAGAAATTTATTTACCAATAATACTAGGCTAAATTATTTTATTAATATATTTATAAAATGATTAATCAAGTTATACAATGCAGGAAAAAATATATGCAATTTTTTACGTAAAATACATTGTCGTGTGATGTAGTCGTATCTTGTATGTCGTAATTTACGCATAATTACAAAAAGTTTTTACTCTGGCAACGATTTTTTTGCCTGGTGGTGCCAATGGTACGCTAAAAGTGGTACGCCAATTCAACTTCAGCTTGGTGGTACGCCAAAGGTGGTACGCCAAATGCTTTTTCGAATCGGTGGTACGCCAATGGTGGTACGCCAATTTTTCGGAAAACTCATTTGGTACGCCGGAAATCTCCGGCGTACCAGTCACCTTCCGGAGTATGGTCTATTTGTAGCTTAAGTTCATAGGTTGCAAATTGCAATAGGGGCTTTGCGGCTTTAGCCTAGGGCCTATTGTAGCATTTTGCCCCCTAGCATAAGACAGTTAATAAAAAAGTAATCTATCACCAAACTTTTAAAAAATAATTAGTTTGTGCTAGGCCTAACCTAAGGCCTATTCCTAGTATGTGCATAGTGCATAGAAGTATATATATAGACCCTAAGACTAGGGGAATAAGATCAAGTAAGTAATATAGATCATAGGCCTATTCATGGTGTTAGGGGCCTATATAATAATACAAAATGACTCATGAGTTCATAGGATGATAGGACTTTAGGAGTATATAGAACTACTCATGTTCTTATACAAGAGACTTAGGCCTAATATTGTGCTATTGTAAACATAAAAAATTGCCTATAATCTTCTAGCTAGGCCTAGGTAGGCCTAGTAAATCTACATAACATTCACATAATATTTAGGCCTAAAGTAAAAGACATCCAATACTAGGCCTACTGTCATTGACTCATTAGAATTTATGGTTAGACCAAGCATACTGCATTGCATAGCAAATTAGCAGTGCATACTGGGATGATACTGCCTAGGCTAGGCCTACTCAAATATAGGCCTAATTCTAATTCGATGCCAAATACCAGATGCCAGATGACTATAAATATAATGACAATGACAATTAGTATATCCGTAGGTAGGCTTGCGTACATATACATGGCAAGGACCTTGAAGGACGACTTAGTACTACTTATGTCGTCCTTGATATGATACAAGGCGCGTGAAGGCGGTAGAAGTATAGTCCTTGGACGATAAATGACCATCTTCTTGTTAAACGTAACCCCGTAACCAACAATTACTCTTAACTTAAAAATACGCCGTAGAAGGCTGAAACTAACGTTGATTACATTATTTGATCACCCTTTATTTAAAAAAAGTGAGTAGATTAAGTAACTACATGAATCATTAGTAAATTTGTTATTATTTCCCTTTAAAGGCTATAAAATATCAAAATGCGGCGTATTTTGTAGAATTCTGACCATACCAAGGACTATACAAACATCTATTAAATTAGCTTGCTACTATTTTACCCTCACTACCCCGGTAGCAATAATCAATACACACCGATATGGATTTTTGCACTTCTTATGGATCTGCTGTCCTAGCTCCCAAACCTTATCTCCCCTATTGCTTTTAGGGAATTACCCACCTTTTTATTTCTTTTTCGTAGAATCTTAATGTACAATATTCTTTTATCTGCTTTCCACCTAGCCAAGGACCTATATATATAATTGGTCCTTGATCTTAGCTAGCACATGCGCAAAAGCGCACACTGCCCAGCTCTTTCACTGCGCAATTATCACAGCCTGCAATTATCATTTACTGCTGTAGCACAATTGTAGCATGGGAACACTCGATCAGTTTGCATGATCTGTGATCCCCGACTAGCCTTTCCCATTCCATTTAATTACTCGAGCAAATAATCATCTTCTATACTTCTCAACCTTGTTAAGTGACTAACTATAAATGCTCGCAAAACCCTTGCCAGAGTTGCTCGCTATACAGCAATGTTTCCTTCTTATTTCCTGCTGTTATTTCTACTTGTAGACATGGAGCATTTGGCAGACACTCCCACACTTTTTACCTGCGCACCCAACTGTCCATGCAATTCTTCCCATGTTTGTTTTCAACTCCCCGCCAATTTATTTCATTTTCTTCTGCTATTACTCTGAGTCTGACTGCTCACTATTGTGTACATGTATGTTCCTCCCGAATTCTCTTTTAAACTCAACTGCACATACAGAGTGCTTAACTAGTAGAGTCGCACACCCTACTCGCGTGATCAGGCTGGCCCACATCCTCTCCATTTCTTCATTATTTCAGCAGTCCTGCCCCCCTCCCAATTTTTGTGCACCCTTCCTCTTCCCCTGTGACTCATGCTTCTCATGCTTATCGCCTAAACACCACTATATGCTTCGAGCACCAACCCCACTTTTCTATATTTCAAAATAATTCATGTGTGTGACAATTAATTTATATCATCCCCTATCTCCCCAAGCCTTAATCTTCCTGCAGCTGTTATGTAATCCCCCATCATAAATCATTTTCTTCGTTGTGCCCCACCCCAATTTCTCGGCTAATCGCAGCACGTCTGGCAGGTGACGTCACCAGGTTTGCTTGGTGACATAGGGCAAAGACAAGTCACGGCTTTTAAATATCACGCATCATATGCGCCTCACGTGATCGCGTGGCACGTGATCTGAGGATGATCTTGTAGATAAGAGCTCGTTTTGAGCCCTGAGCTGTCAAAACCTGTCCTAACCTGTCTGAACCTGTCCACTGGACTTTCTCCTTTCTCCCACTCAGGGACTACTCAAACACCGGGACGGGAAACTAGGAGTTTTTCACGAGGCTGGTCTTTTAGCAGCTGACGAGGCTGGCTGGTTTACTTTCATAGAGCGATGCGCTGTGTTACTTTGTTGTTAATGGTCATTTTCTACTGCTGCTAAAAAACCAGCCTCGTAAAAAATTCCTAAGTAGTCCCTGCTGCCACTCTCGTTTTACCCCGGCCCCTGACACCCGACCTCTTTCCTGACTCACTGCTTTTCCTCTGAAGGTGGCACTTCTTGATTTTACTCCGTCTCTCCCCTTTGCTAATTTACGAGTGTTTTGGCTGGGCTGATTGTCCGTGTGACTGCAGCCGCCACCGTGACCATCCCACGGACCACCGCGTCAAGCGCAGCAGCCCTGCCCGCCGGCCGCGTCTGTATTTTTTGTCTGTTGCGCTGCCCTTGGGTATAGTCAGCCCCGGTCTTCTCCCCCCATTGCTCACCATCTTCTAATCTTTAAATCATAGCTTATTAATTACATCTGTTAGGGCCAAGTTTAAGGGCCAGTAATTTAGGGCATTAGCTATATATTCAATTTACTATGAGTCGTGGTAGATGAAATATGAATAGTGAGTGCGCCTGTCGCAGGGCATGAAATCGAAGCTGAGGATCAGAGTGGAGGATCACCGAGTATGAGCCGAATTTAACCAATTATTAGTCGTGTAGCAGCAACAATACGAGCTACTTATAAAATAAGTCGCGTTAGGATGTGCACTGGGACCTGCAATTCCCCATCCCTGCTGCATCGAACCTTTCTATAGGAGGAAAGACATTAAGATGACGTTATCTACTATCCATCCTTGGAATCCTGGGGCTTAGGAAGGAATTGCGTAGTCTAGGGTCGCTCATCAGCTGAAAGATCCCGCCTATGCAAGAGTCCTCATTTGCAGCACTGACTAGACTGTACTTGTAAGCCTCGCATTGAGTCACTTAACTTTAAGCTGCCGAATGATCAACAGAGCTGACCCGAACTTGCTGTCCAGATAATGGGATCTTGTTGGCCGCAACGCCAGCTACCGCACCATTCGGAGGCAGACAAAGTCTAGGGTACGAGGCCTGGCTGCTGTACCTCTCATCGTCAGAGCCCAGGGGGGTTTCACAGGTGTTTTCATACAGCCCGGGTTTACGCCATTCATTTTCTGATACTCACCCCATTGACACGCCATTGTTCTCTCCTTTCACTCTATTTTTCTCGATAGTTTTACTCTCGTTTACTCTCGAACGGCATCATATCTATCAGTTCCTCAGAATTGCGTCACTGCCTACCTGGATCTATCTTAATTTTCCACTTGTGACACGTGATGGCCCCATGCTTTTAGAAACAGGTCCGTGACGTCAGAATTAAGACCGGAGGCCAATCAGAGAGAGAGAGAGAGAGAGAGAGAGAGAGAGAGAGAGAGAGAGTCGTGTGACTTGGACTCGGATAGGACGCCATATGTCAGCTGAACGTCGGTTGTAATGTAAAACTACATACTTTTAGACGCTGGATTGCTGTGCTGGTAACCTAACTGAACCCTACGGATTTGACCGACGACAGAGAGTACTGCTCGTCCTAACGCGCGGTCCACTTCAGCCATTTTACTGCTGCTTTTTGCAGTTGTCATTCTGACGTTTTGATCGACTTAAAAAAATACAAATTGAATCAGTTTGCAAAAATTATTGGCTAAAAAATTTACCGCCTAAGCTTTAATAGAGTTGAATTTTGCACCATATGTATTTTGATTTATTGTAGGTCAAAATCGATCCGAAAAAATGGATTAGCAAACCAGCTCACATCTGAGCACACCAGCTAACAAGTGCAACAACACCCTAGGCAGTCGCTGACATCAAGGCTGTGAGGTCGCTGGCAGCAGCGGGTCCTGCTGGCCCAACAGAAGCTGGCGACAATTTAGGCCCAATAAAATAAACTGGGGAGGTCAGCTTCATGGAAATGGGCAGAGAGGGCAAGTTCAAGTGCATGTATAGCGATGAAGCTGCACGCAGATTCCCATGATTCCCACAAAGGCGCAGGCCAAGCAAGACTTGGGATTGGAAGATGGGGAAGCCTATCCAAGAACATGCATCACGTGACCACTGAGCAGACCATAAAACCGCCGCATAGGCGACCTGTGATGTCATCATACCGATTGGAGTTTGGGGAGCAGCGCTATCAAAGCATGCAAAAAAACAAAAAAAACAAAAAAAAATTGGGCATCAAATTGATTAAACAAATAATTACAAAAATCTTGGATAAGCAAGGAGTAAGCGTGAGGAAAAACAAGCAAAGGTTTGGGTTGAGCTATTTTTTTAGTCAAAAGATGTACCGCCACGGAAAAATTTCTGATCGAACAGTGCAAGTTCGAAGAAAATCGGTTCAGCCATTTTGCTAAAATCGATCGCTACCTAGAAAGATAGATAGATACCTACCGACAGACCATTTTTAGTATATGGAAGATTCGCTCTCACTACCACTAAATAAACATTGTTTTGTGTGCAGATTCCACGTCATTAAATATTTCCTCGTTGCTCCGTGCATCTGCAGTCGCGTGATTTGACGCCAGTTTTTATGGCAGTCTGAACGAGTCTTAAGAACTTTACACGCTTTGGTGGGTCCAGGAGGGTCTATGAGAATTTCCCGCAGGAATTTTCCCGCCGAGTTATCCCCGCACGAGTTTTTTCCAATCCCGCACGAGATTCTCCCGCAGCGAGTTTTTACCGCAGCGAGAGTTTCCCGCAGGAAATTTCCCCGTCGAGATTTTCCTGCCGAGATTTTCCCGCCGAGATTTTCCCGCAGGAATTTTCTTCGCACAGACTTTTTCCAGCAGAAAGATTTTTCTGCAAGAAATTTCTCGTGATTGTCTATTTACCTTCCTATATTCCTACCTGTCTGTCTGTCTGTCTGTCTGTCTGTCTGTCTGTCTGTCTGTCTGTCTGTCTGTCTGTCTGTCTGTCTGTCTGTCTGTCTGTCTGTCTGTCTGTCTGTCTGTCTGTCTGTCTGTCTGTCTGTCTGTCTGTCTGTCTGTCTGTCTGTCTGTCTGTCTGTCGGTCTGTCTGTCTGTCTGTCTGTCTGTCTGTCTGTCTGTCTGTCTGTCTGTCTGTCTGTCTGTCTGTCTGTCTGTCTGTCTGTCTGTCTGTCTGTCGTCTGTCTGTCTGTCTGTCTGTCTGTCTGTCTGTCTGTCTGTCTGTCTGTCTGTCTGTCTGTCTGTCTGTCTGTCTGTCTGTCTGTCTGTCTGTCTGTCTGTCTGTCTGTCTGTCTGTCTGTCTGTCTGTCTGTCGGTCTGTCTGTCTGCCTGCCTGCCTGCCTGCCTGCCTGGCTGGCTGCCTGTGTCGAATTTATCAAAGAAAATCGCGTCTCTGCTAATAGCTTTCCTTTTTATAATTTCTTCTTAAGGTAAACAGGCAATCACGAGAAATTTATTGCAGGAAAATCTTTCTGCTGGAAAAAGTCTGTGCGAAGAAAATTCCTGCGGGAAACTCTCGCTGCGGTAAAAACTCGCTGCAGAAGAATCTCGTGCGGGAAAGCTCTTGCGGCAAATTTTCGTCGCGGGAAAAACTCGCTGCGTGAAAAACTCGTGCGGGGAAAGCTCGGCTGGAAAAATTCCTGCGGGAAATTCTCGTGCTCCCGGTCCAGGGTCATGTTAGAGGTGATCGTTACGCGCACGTGGGGTCTCATCCTAAGGTCTTAAGATCGGAAGAATTTGTTTGGCAATATTTAACATGACAAAACATAACATATAACATTAACATAACATAACAAAACATAACATAACACATTAACAAGCAGAGGAGAAAATCGTGAATCCAGGGTGACAGGGTGACAGGGTGACAATTATATGTTAAAGTTCGATAAGGCAAGGCTTATTTTTAGGAAACTTAACTGGGGTCAGAAGTCTCACCAAGAATGACAGAATTCAATGTGCATAGGTAACAGCGAACTAAGATACCCATAAATTTAAATATCATCTTTAATTTACATTTAATTCACTGGGAATTAGCAATTTGATTCCATTAACTAGCTACACAAACACAATGCGCAGGAAGACAAATTCAAATTCATGAAATTAGAAATATTATTAAGGTTTACAATAAAACAGCAAATTAGAAAAAAACTGGGTTTGAAATAGCTAGTATCAAATAATTCTTCGTAGATTTCGACAGTTCTCAATAAAAAAATCAAGACAGAGGAAAAGTTGATCGATGAGGGATAATATGCGCTATAATGCTGGATAGCTAAGTTACAAAAATTAACAATATTCCACCCCACTTTTGAATACTCTGCAACATTATTTAGCAACATAATCCATTGAACTATTCACAACCGGGATTTGCAATGCCATTAAAATAATTAAAATAAAATAATAATTTAGTTGCAACTTTTGGTGAATTGAACACGAACAGTATAAGCACCGCCAATTAAGATCAGCATTTAAAAATCCTATTTAGCAGCATTTGTACAGAAACGTCAATCAGCCCTCTTGCACAGAACCGACTTCATTACCTCTATTATGAAATGCCATGCCTATAGTAGCTACGAGCTAACAAATATTTACTATAGCGGCTGGCGTCATATGGTGGTTTAACCATTTAACAATAATTTAAGTTTTCTTACAATTTTACGAGAATATTCGCAATTTTACCACTTGTATTTCATTCCTAACTATAAAATGCTTCAATTCAAACTACTTGTAGTTATCTTCACTTACGGTTTTAAGCTTACTTTAAGCTAGCAACATAAACAACCAACCAAACATTACCAACAGAAACCTCCAGTGAAAAATACAGTCAGTTGGTTTGCCTTTAGCCTCAAAATTACCTTCTTAACTTAAAAATGTTGGCTATTGCGTCAAAAAAGACAACACGATTTGTGCGACCAGAACTTGACAGCCGATCGAAAACCGGCCTGCTCTGAAATTGTTCGCAGATTGATAAAACTGACCGACTTGAACTATCTCTGTCCGTGAGACAGTCTGGTCCGAGCTCGTTCACCAGCCACTCGAGTGCTGAGCTGCTCACAGCATTGAAAGCAGCACAGTGCACTGCAGTCTTGTTTTGCCTTCCTCTCAGCTTGAAACACTCGACTCCATTCATCTTCTCTTTGATGAACTGCATTGATTCCGCCTTCTGGACCTCAGCCGCAAGGTGGATGACTGTGTCATTGTTAGCATCTCTGTCAGTGAGACAGTCTGATCCGAGCTCGTTCACCAGCCACTCGAGTGCTGAGCTGCTCACAGCATTGATAGCAGCACAGTGCACTACAGTCATGTTTTGCATTCCTCTCAGCTTGAAACACTCGACTCCATTCATCTTCTCTTTGATGAACTGCATTGATTCCGCCTTCTGGAACGCAGCCGCAAGGTGGATGGCTGTTTCATTGATTGCATCTCTGTCAGTGAGACAGTCTGGTCCAAGCTCGTTCACCAGCCACTCGAGTGCTGAGCTGCTCACAGCATTGAAAGCAGCACAGTGCACTGCAGTCCTGTTGTTCTATCCTCTCAGCTTGAAACACTCGACTCCATTCATCTTCTCTTTGATGAACTGCATTGATTCCGCCTTCTGGGATATGGCCGCAATGTGGATGACTGTGTCATTGTTTGCATCTCTGCTAGTGAGACAGTCTGGTCCGAGCTCGTTCACCAGCCACTCGAGTGCTGAGCTGCTCACAGCATTGCAAGCAGCCCAGTGCACTGCAGTCCTGTTGTTCATTCCTCTCAGCTTGAAACACTCGACTCCATTCATCTTCTCTTTGATGAACTGCATTGATTCCGCCTTCTGGAACTCAGCCGCAATGTGAATGACTGTGCTATTGTTTGCACTTCTGTCAGTGAGACAGTCTGGTCCGAGCTCGTTCACCAGCCACTCGAGTGCTGAGCTGCTCACAGTATTGATAGCAGCACAGTGCACTGCAGTCATGTTTCGCCTTCCTCTCAGCTTGAAACACTCGACTCCATTCATCTTCTCTTTGATGAACTGCATTGATTCCGCCTTCTGGAACTCAGCCGCAGTGTGGATGACTGTGTCATTGTCTGCATCTCTGTCAGTGAGACAGTCTGGTCCGAGCTCGTTCACCAGCCACTCGAGTGGTGAGCTGCTCACAGCATTGAAAGCTGCACAGTGCACTGCAGTCTGGTTTTGCCTTCCTCTCAGCTTGAAACACTCGACTCCATTCATCTTCTCTTTGATGAACTGCATTGATTCCGCCTTCTGGAACTCAGCCGCAGTGTGGATGACTGTGTTATTGTTTGCATCTCTGTCAGTGAGACAGTCTGGTCCGAGCTCGTTCACCAGCCACTCGAGTGCTGAGCTGCTCACAGCATTGAAAGCAGCACAGTGCACTGCAGTCCTGTTTAGAATTCCTCTCAGCTTGAAACACTCGACTCCATTCATCTTCTCTTTGATGAACTGCATTGATTCCGCCTTCTGGAACTGAGCCGCAATGTGGATGACTGTGTCATTGCTTGCATCTCTGTCAGCGAGACAGTCTGGTCCGAGCTCGTTCACCAGCCACTCGAGTGCTGAGCTGCTCACAGCATTGAAAGCAGCACAGTGCACTGCAGTCTTGTTTTGCCTTCCTCTCAGCTTGAAACACTCGACTCCATTCATCTTCTCTTTGATGAACTGCATTGATTCCGCCTTCTGGAACTGAGCCGCAATGTGGATGACTGTGTCATTGTCTGCATCTCTGTCAGTGAGACAGTCTGGTCCGAGCTCGTTCACCAGCCACTCGAGTGCTGAGCTGCTCACAGCATTGAAAGCAGCAGAGTGCACTGCAGTCCTGTTTAGAATTCCACTCATCTTGAAACACTCGACTCCATTCATCTTCTCTTTGATGAACTGCATTGATTCCGCCTTCTGGAACGCAGCCGCAATGTGGATGACTGTGTCATTGCTTGCATCTCTGTCAGTGAGACAGTCTGATCCGAGCTCGTTCACCAGCCACTCGAGTGCTGAGCTGCTCACAGCATTGAAAGCAGCACAGTGCACTGCAGTCCTGTTTAGAATTCCTCTCAGCTTGAAACACTCGACTCCATTCATCTTCTCTTTGATGAACTGCATTGATTCCGCCTTCTGGAACTGAGCCGCAATGTGAATGACTGTGCTATTGTTTGCATCTCTGTCAGTGAGACAGTCTGGTCCGAGCTCGTTAACTAGCCACTCGAGTGCTGAGCTGCTCACAGCATTGATAGCAGCACAGTGCACTGCAGTCACGTCTTGCCTTCCTCTCAGCTTGAAACACTCGACTCCATTCATCTTCTCTTTGATGAACTGCATTGATTCCGCCTTCTGGAACTCAGCGGCAGTGTGGATGACTGTGTCATTTTTTGCATCTCTGTCAGTGAGACAGTCTGGTCCGAGCTCGTTAACTAGCCACTCGAGTGCTGAGCTGCTCACAGCATTGAAAGCAGCACAGTGCACTGCAGTCTTGTTTTGCCTTTCTCTCAGCTTGAAACACTCGACTCCATTCATCTTCTCTTTGATGAACTGCATTGATTCCGCCTTCTGGAACTGAGCCGCAATGTGAATGACTGTGCTATTGTTTGCATCTCTGTCAGTGAGACAGTCTGGTCCGAGCTCGTTAACTAGCCACTCGAGTGCTGAGCTGCTCACAGCATTGATAGCAGCACAGTGCACTGCAGTCACGTCTTGCCTTCCTCTCAGCTTGAAACACTCGACTCCATTCATCTTCTCTTTGATGAACTGCATTGATTCCGCCTTCTGGAACTCAGCGGCAGTGTGGATGACTGTGTCATTTTTTGCATCTCTGTCAGTGAGACAGTCTGGTCCGAGCTCGTTAACTAGCCACTCGAGTGCTGAGCTGCTCACAGCATTGAAAGCAGCACAGTGCACTGCAGTCCTGTTGTTCCATCCTCTCAGCTTGAAACACTCGACTCCATTCATCTTCTCTTTGATAAACTGCATTGATTCCGCCTTCTGGAACTGAGCCGCAATGTGGATGACTGTGCTATTGTTTGCATCTCTGTCAGTGAGACAGTCTGGTCCGAGCTCGTTAACTAGCCACTCGAGTGCTGAGCTGCTCACAGCATTGAAAGCAGCACAGTGCACTGCAGTCATGTTTTGCCTTCCTCTCAGCTTGAAACACTCGACTCCATTCATCTTCTCTTTGATGAACTGCATTGATTCCGCCTTCTGGGATATGGCCGCAATGTGGATGACTGTGTCATTGTTTGCATCTCTGCTAGTGAAACAGTTTGTCCGAGCTCGTTCACCAGCCACTCGAGTGCTGAGCTGCTCACAGCATTGCAAGCAGCCCAGTGCACTGCAGTCCTGTTGTTCCATCCTCTCAGCTTGAAACACTCGACTCCATTCATCTTCTCTTTGATGAACTGCATTGATTCCGCCTTCTGGAACTCAGCGGCAGTGTGGATGACTGTGTCATTTTTTGCATTTCTGTCAGTGAGACAGTCTGATCCGAGCTCGTTAACTAGCCACTCGAGTGCTGAGCTGCTCACAGTATTGATAGCAGCATAGTGCACTGCAGTCCTGTTGTTCCATCCTCTCAGCTTGAAACACTCGACTCCATTCATCTTCTCTTTGATGAACTGCATTGATTCCGCCTTCTGGAACTCAGCCGCAGTGTGGATGACTGTGTCATTGTTTGCATCTCTGTCAGTGAGACAGTCCGCTTCGAGTTCGAACATCAGCCATTGGAATGTCGATCCATGATCTGTGAGATTCTCAGCTGCCTTATGCATCACTGTTTTATGCCTGCTATCTCTTGCTTCGAATGGGTTCCAGTCCGCTTCTATTGCCTGCAGCTTCTGTTTCAGGAACTCCATCGTCTCCGCAGTCTGACTCTTCGCTGCCAGGTGAGTCACCGAGTCGCCATCGCTATCAACCAGCCGAAATATGTCGACCCCGTGCCCCATCTCCAGTAATCGTAGAACCGGCAGTCCGTCTCTGTCCCGAGCTGCAGCAAACATGACGCCTTTGGCGAAGTCTTCTCCAGGTCCGACGATGTTCTCGGACACCTGGAACAGCAGATCATCAGTCAGCCGTTCGTCTCCGGCTGCTACCGCCTGCTTGATCTGCCTATAGAGATGCTGGGAGGCCTCGTATTCGCTGGACTCGCTGGGACTCAAAGCTCTCTGAAATCGGATTAGGCAGATGGTTATAATTAGTATAGGGTAGTTAAAGGCCTATGACATTGGCCGTGAAACTTAAGGACATATAGGTAAATTGCGAAGGGCAGAGCAGGGACTACTCAATAGGACTACTCAGAGTAGTCCCTGGGGCAGAGCAGAAACATTTCCGCTCGGTTCGGTCGTGAGTGTCGTGCTATGTGACTGCAAAGTGGCAGAGCAGTTGTTTTCCGCTATCATGTTGATGGGCTGCCGTGTCATCACCTGGCAGCCTCTCCGACTTTTTCGACATGATCTTTGTTGGTAAAGCGTGATGTATGAGAAAGCAGCGTTTCCGTTTGTCCGTTGCTCAACTTGGTGGTGCCGCTATCTACACTTCCTATCAACGACGTCTACGAGTACTCTCTGCTTCGGCGGGGTGTGTGCAGAAACTAGCAGAATGCGCGAGAGACAGACGGTGTGTTTGTCTAGGCCGATGATATCGCCCTGCTGTCCTTTAACCTCTACGCGACGGGTGGTGCTTGGCATCACCCTTGTTGCCAACGGCTGTGCCGAAATCGGGACATAGACTGTTTGACAATCGCTACAGTTGCTGCTGCAGCACCCCCTTTCCCGCCCAAAGGAGAAGGACAAGTTGTAGATCCTGTCTCAGTAATGAACTTCAGGAATACTCTTTTATATGTTTCAGTGCGAGAATATATTTCGGTCTACTCCGAGGCTTAGATCTTATATACTATCTATAGTCAGAATAAGTGTATTGCCAAAAGGTATTCGTGCAGAGACACGCATATTCATATACCACACTAGTGCTCAACAAGCAACTGTGTCCTTAGCAACGCCCAGGCAGCCACTTTTTGCCGAGACGCTGATGTGAAGACAACAGAACTTCTTGTCATGTCAGCATTTTATCTAGCTAGGAGTTCTAGTTTCTGATGCAGACATTGCTGCGGACTTGTCTATGCTGCTTGAGGGCATCCTTGCGACTCAAGGCCAACCAAAACGCGTCTAGCTGTAAAACGCCACGACCTCGAATTAAAAAAAATTGCTCGGGTGCAAAATTGCAAAATATTTTTTTAGCCTGCCTGATTTGCCAAGCCCTGCACTCTCAATGGACTCCACGTTAGGCAGCATGACCGTGCAGGCCCTCAAAGATGCCTTACGCGAGAAGGCCTTACCTACAAGTGGTAATAACGAAGAGCTGATAGGCCGCCTGCTCGCTGCAAGCCAGGCCGAACGAGCTCCCAGCGACGACGACGGTGACGACGACCAGGACGAAGATGACGTGCGGCGAAGCGGCGTCGGTGGCGCGTGTGTACAAAGGCATCCGAAAGGCCTGCCCATCGTGCGGGCGCCTCCTGGCAGCCACCAACATGGCACGCCACCTACGCAGCTGCGAAGCGAAGTAAGGGTCTCCCGGTGAGCTACGCCGAAAGGCGATAAAAAGCTAGAAGAAGAAGAAGAAGAAGAAGAAGATGACGTGCGCCGGGCTGCACCAGCGGAGGCCACAGAAGCGCAGATTCGGCAGACTCAGAAGAGGATCGAGCTGCTGAAACTGCAGAAGGCTGAGGCCCAGTTGCGGGATGAAGTGCAGTCGATCCGCAGGGGCGCCGCATCGCCCCCGCTGGCCAGGGGAGAGCCGGACATCTACGCCAGCCTGTTCAGGGACCAGGGCCGACAACAGACGTTTGATTCGGCCGGAGCCCAGCGGCCCCCATCAGCGCTGCTCATCCCGGACTTTCTGGACGAGAGGCAGCAGTCGGGAGGATGGCTGATGCAGGAAGGTGGTCGCCTGATTCTGAAAGGCGCAACGCCGAGCCTGTCCGGAGTCAACCTCGGCCAGTGGGTGGCTACCAACGCGCGGATCATGCAGCGACTGCTGGAGACCGGCCAGCTGGTGGCGCCCGGTACGGGTGGTCAGCCCGACTGCAAGAGGCTGAGCGCCTACCTCAACTTTAACATTCACATCGGCGAGCTGATCGACGCTGGCTACGACTGGAAGGTGGTGCTCCAGTACGACCAGGACATGAGGCTGCAGCAGCACTCGCGACAGCGCGACTGGAACAGCCCCGATCTGAACCTCATCATCAAGCATATGACGTCGCCCAAAAACCTGCGAGCTGCTGGCCCAGTGGCGGTCGGTCAAGGAGTCCAGGGTCACCGTAGCAGGGGCCAGCTGTCATCCGCTGGACAGGTCATCTGCGGCCTGTTCAATAGCAACAAAGGCTGTCACAGACACACCTGCAATTTCGTCCACATCTGCCGCATCTGCGATAAGGGAGCCACTCAAAGCTGCAACACAGCTGGGTGGCTGCCGAATCAAAAAACTGAGCAAAGAGGCGGGTCGCGGCGGCACCAGTGTTAGCCCTAAGCGGACGGCGTCTGATAGACAGTCCAATGTTTTAATTCCATGCGAGACAGCTGCTCGCACTGCCACTGGCCCTGCCGCTCGCCCTGCCGCTCGCCCTACCACTCGCCCTGCCACTCGCCCTGCTGCTCGCCCTGCCGCTCGTACTGCCGCTCGCACTGCCACTCGCCTTGCCACTCGCCCTGCCACTCGCCCTGCCGCCGGCCCTGCTGCCGGCCCTGCTGCCGGTCCTGCTGCCGGTCCTGCTGCCGGTCCTGCTGCCGGCCCTGCTATTGGCCCTGCTGCCGGTCCTTCTGCCGGCCCTGCTGCCGGTCCTGCTGCCAGCGCTGCTGCCGGCCCTGCTGCCGGCCCTGCTGCCGGTCCTGCTGCCGGCCCTGCTGCCGGTCCTGTTGCCGGCCCGGTGGCTGCACTCCGAAAACGTTGGCCGCTGTCAACTGCTGCTTGGACACCAGTCCTGCACGGAGACTCGGACGCGGAGTTTCTGATCGCGGGAATTCGCGATGGCTTTCGCATCATCGACGCGGCTCCGACCAGCGAATCCCAGCGCGAAAATCATGCATCCGCCCGCTGCGAGGCGAATCGGCATGCCGTTGAGCTGCAGATCAGAGAGGAGGTCGTGACTGGCCGGTACATCCGCGCAACTGACTTGGGCATCGCCAGGCCGACCATCATCAGCCCACTGGGCGCCGTCCCGAAGGCAGACGGCGCCATCCGCCTGATTCACGACGCGTCCGCGCCACAGGGCAACAGCCTCAACGATCTGTACAAGCCCCACCAGAAGATGAAGTTTGCCAATGTCGAGGATCTCACCAGGCAGCTGGCACCAGGCTGGTTCCTCAGCAAGGTCGACCTTCGCCACGCCTACCGAAGCGTTCAGGTGCACCCAGACTGCTATCAGCCGACGGGGCTCCGGTGGACGTTCGAGCGGGACGGTCAGCCAACCTACCTGGTTGACACGCGACTCCCATTCGGTGCGGCGGCATCAGTCAATATTTTCCACCGCCTAACGCAAGCTGTCAAGCGCTTCATGTACAGGCAATTCTCACGTCTGTCCAAATTCACCATCATCGCATACCTCGACGATTTCTGCATAGCTGCCCAGGACTACGAGGTCTGCCTGCAGCCGCACAATTTTCTGCTGGCCACCCTGCAGCGCCTCGGCTTTGAGATCAACTGGGCCAAGACGCAGAGCCCAGCCACTTCGGTCACTTTCCTAGGTGTGCAGATCGACACATTGACTGGCCTGCTGTCACTGCCCACCGAGAAGATGGACGGCCTTAGAGAACTTCTCCAGGACTGCGCCAACTCGAAGAGTCTGCAAAAACGTCGCCTTCAGCACCTAGTCGGCAAACTGAACTGGTTCTGCAAAGTGGCCAAACCTGCAAAGGCCCTGCTTCGCGCGCTCCTGGAGATTACCATCGCTATTCCCGAGCAGCATCATCGAGTACCGGTGCGCGGCGAGCTACTGGCCCAGTTGCAGTTCTGGCAGCGGTCGAGACGGACGCCTGCGTCAGTGCCGGTGGCATGATCCTGAGCATCTCTGATGGCCAGCGCGAGTTCCGCCTCGTCGACTTCTGCAGTGACACCGGTGGCATCTTCCTGAGCGAGCACGTCAACGCCAAGGAGACGGTACTGCCGCTGCTCGCTATCATTCTGTTCCAGGAGCAGCTGGCCGGCGGCAAGGTGGCCTGTTACATCGACAGCAGCGCGGCGGTCGGCACCATCAACCGCGGTGCCTCCAGCAACCCGATCGTCATGACCCTGCTCAAAACGGCCACTCTGGCAGCGCTGAGGCACGACTTTCAGTTTCGAGCTCACCATATGCCGGGGTCCTGGCAGCTGCTGAGCGACCCGCTGTTGCGCTGCCTGACGCATCCCTGCCACATGCTGCTGTTTCTGCTGCGCTACTTCGGCCGGGCCAAGGCGCAGCCGGAAGATCTGCGCAGGGCCTGCCTCAATGAGTCAACGACGGCCCGGTTGCTTGAGCAGGCGTCGCTCGCGCTGAGCCCCGGTCTCTGGCGCGGTTCTCGAGCGGAGCGAGTTGCGACGGCTGAAGCAGATCCCGAGCTCAGGTGCGAGTCTTAGAGCTAGTGCTTTGACCTGGCTTTTTTGGCTTGGTTTTAATTTCTTCTGCGGCTCGTTGATTTGATTTTACACGCTTGTCTCCGTCCTCCCTCTTTCTGTTGGTGTTGGGGTTCGTTTCCCCTTTCTGGGCCGCGTTTGCCGGTCTTTTGTGCCACTTGCTTTTCTCTGCGTTAGTTTTTTGGGGTTTAATATGTATATGTTTCAGCGCGAGAATATATTTCGGTCTACTCCGAGGCATAGATCTTATATACTACGAGGCCAACTCCTCCGTTGGCGGAGTAAGGGGATAGAACTCCCATCGGCTGAAATCCATCAGCTGAATCCAATGACACGAATCCCATCGTCCAAATCCTCTCCAAATCCTCTATTAACCCCCCAAAAATCATGTTGTTTTACCTGTTTGCAAAAATTGACTGCCTGCCATTGTCCAGATTGAGACTCTCGTCTGTCCCTCTCTCCTCTTTGCTCTCTCATCTCTAATCTCTCCTATCTCCTCTCTGCTCTCATCTGCTCGTTTATCAATCATTTCTCATCTCATCTCGTATCTCTCATCTCTACTCTCTTATCTCTCCTTTCTGCACTCTCATATCTACTCTCTTCTTTCTCCTCACTACTTTCTCCTCTACTTTTTCCTCTCTTCTCTTTTATCTCTTCACTCTCCTCTCCTTTATCTCCTCTCTGATCTCTCATCTTTCTACTTTCTCCCCTCTCCTCTCTCCCTTATCCTCTCGCTTCTCTCTCCTCTCTCTCCCCTCATCTTAACTCTTTTATCTCTTCTCTCTCGTCTTTTGGCTCTACTCCCTCCTGTCTCCTCTTTCTCCTCTCTTGTCCCCTCTCCTCTCTCCTCTCAATTCCCTCATCTCTTCTCTCGCCTTTATTCTCTTTTTCTTTTCTCTAATCTGTCCCTTTTGATTCTCTCTTTTTATGTTCTCTTTCATCTAATATTTTATCCACTCTTTCCTTTTCTCTTTTCTCTATTCCCTTTCATTTAGCCATTTCATCCTCTCTATGAAACAGATATAATCAAAATCCTCTCCATTAAACTGCAATCCAGCGTGTATCATATCCTTCAAGCTACAATCCATCAATTAAAAGAATATTATCTCTATCAAATTTCAGTCACTCAAGACTATGAAACTGAAGTCTATAAAATATGCTTTTTACTTGTCTGGGTATACGTCAAAAAATTTAAAAAATCCTCCATAAAACCTCTGAAATATCATAGCATGTTTTCCCTGTTTGCAAAAATTGACTGCCATCGTCCAGTCTGAGACTCTCCTGTCTCCTCTCTCCTCTTTGCTCCTTTATCTAATCTCTTCTCTCTGCTCTCATCTCCTCTCTCATCTCTACTCTTACTTTCTTATCAATCACCTCCCATCTCCCATCTCTCCTCTCTGCGCTCTTATCTCTTTTTTCTTATCTCTAGTCTCTCATCTTTCCCCTTCGCTCTCTCATTTTTCCTCTCTCCCCTCCTTTCTTCCCTCTACATTCTCTTCTCTTCGCTCTCCCTCTTCATCATTCCCGCCTCACTCCCCTCTTCTCTCCCCTCTGTCGTCGACTCGTCTTTAATCTCACAGCTCTCATATCTACTGTCTTTTCTATCATCTTTCTATCCTCTCTTCTCCTTGAAATATTTTCTCTCTACTCTCTTATCTGACGGACTGAAAGCGCCGATAATCAAACCAATTGAAATTTATCACCCGCCTCTTCCATTACTGAAATTACTCAAATGATAGCTGGCTTGAATTTGTGTACGCAACCTTCCCCCCCCCCCCCCCAACTACAATCTTGGCAGAAAGTTTAAAAGTATGGAAATCGTTTTTTCAATGCTGTGCTTTTTGTTTTCATATTTAAAACAAATAACTTATATCCCCAAACTCAGCGTTGCAAGATCTTTCCAGCAATACAAATTCTCTCCTCTCAAAGCTTAAAACTCAAGGAACAGTTAGCGTTTGAACTTCCCGCTCGCAAGTTTATTCATTGAATTTAGCTGCCCAGCTAATACACAGCCTTTTGAAAGACGCCGATAATAAAACCAATTGAATCTCGACACAGTCCTTATCGATCTGTTTACACAGTACATTGCTATGTACACTCAGCCCAAACCAACCCCCCTATTCCGGGGAATCATTAAATTTTACTGCACCCCCAACACGCAGGGGTTTTATTAGCATTGAACCCAGAACACGCGTCACCCACCCCTCCAAAACACAGCGACCCGCGGGAGGAGGTTGGGGTGGTTGTTTTTACAATTATGCCACTACCCCTCCACTGGAGAGGCAATGTGGCCAAAGAAGGTTAAGAAAACAGTTTTCTGCTTTTTTAACTGACTTAATTTTGGAAATTTCAACATTAAAATAGCCTATTTGTTGCGTAGGAAAATTCTACATTGATATATATAAGTCTCGCATTTGAGTTGGCAGCCGTCTAGGAGGAGATACGCGTTAAACCCGGCCGGTCGATCGATCGACCCACTCAGCTTTAGATATAACGAGGCCAACTCCTCCGATGGAGGAGAAAGGGGAAGAACTCCCATCACCGGAATTCCATTCCCTGAAACCCCTTAGCTGAATCCCATGACCCGAATCCCATCATCAAAACATCTTCAAATCCATCAAACTCCTCTCCGCGAAACAGAAATCCTCTCCGTGAAACTGAAAACCATCGAAATCCTCTCCGTAAAACTGGACTCAATCGAAATTTTCTCCGTCAAAAAGAACTCAACTCTCAGGGTTCAGTGCCATCAGTGGTCTAGGGTTAGGGTTAGAGCTGCACAGAGCTGCGGGTTGAAGGCGCCGATAAGAATATTGAATTAATTGAATCAATTTATTGCGCAACCGATTTCTCATTTAGTCAGTATCAGGCTCAGGTAAAGTTAACAAAATGATTGCGCAATCTAAATCAACCCTCCAATACACAGTGGCAGTAAGAAGTTGAACCCTTCCCATAACTTTATCTATTACGTCTCGCGAAACTAAGTGTAATCTTTGCAGAAAGTTAAAAGTTCGGAAATAGTTTTTGAATGCTGTCCTTTTTGTTTTCATATTTAAAGCAAACAACTTATACCTCCAAACTCAGTGTTGCAAGCTCTTTCCGGCAATATAAGTTTTTTCTCTTAAAGTTTAGAACTCGAGGAGCAGTTAGCGTTTACAACTTTCCGATTTAAAGCATTGAAATATCGAGTGTACGCTCACCGCCTGTTAAAGCGACTCGCAAGTTATGCAATGAATTTAACTGTCCTACAATACACAGGCTTCATATTGAAAGGCAGAACAACTTAACAGTAGCCAAATCATTGCGCAATCATCTATACAGTGCGCCAGTGAGCTAGGGTCCAATTGTACACACGCAGCCACTTAGAACGCCCCATCCCCCAACTGGAGAGAAATGCACTGGCGAGATAGGAGAAAGTTATGGCGCAAGCAATCAAAATTGATGCATTTTATCAGCTCCGAGCAGAAAGAGGGGACAAATAAGATTATCAAAGGTCAAGATTGCAGTTTTCTGCTTTTTTAGGGATCTTAAAATGTGAAAATAAAAAATTGAAATAGCCCACTGCAGTCCCCGGAAAATTTGCAGTTTACCCATATAAGTTTCAACGCTGACTTGCAAGTATTCTAGGAGGAGTTATGCAACACACAAACAAACAGACAAACAAACAAACAATCATCGCACCAACTTTAGTATTAGGAAGGAGAGAAAGACGAGGCCAACTCCTCCGTTGGCGGAGTAAGGGGAAGAACTCCCATCGCCAGAATTTCATTTTCTGAAATCCATCAGCTGAATCCAATGACACGAATCCCATCGTCCAAATCCTCTATTAAGCTCCCAAAAATCATGTTGTTTTACCTGTTTGCAAAAACTGACTGCATGCCATCATCCAGACTGACTCTCGCCTGTCTCCTCTCTCCTCTTTGCTCTCTCATCTCTAATCTCTCCTATCTCCTCTCTGCTCTCATCTCCTCGCTTATCTATCATTTCTCATCTCATCTCTCATCTCTCATCTCTACTCTCTTATCTCTCCTCTCTGCGCTCTCATATTTACTCTCTCCTTTCTCCTCACTACTTTCTCCTCTCTCCTCTTTTATCTCTTCTCTCTTCTCTCTCATCTGCTTTATCTCCTCTCTGCTCACTGATCTCTCTACTTTCTCCCCTCTCCTCTCTCCCTTATCCTCTCGCTTCTCTCTCCTCTCTCTCCCCTCATCTCTACTCATTTATCTCTTCTCTCTCGTCTTTCGGCTCTACTCCCTCTGTCTCCTCTTTCTCCTCTCTTACCCCCTCTCCTCTCTCCTCTGAATTCCCTCATCTCTTCTCTCGCCTTTATTCTCTTTTTTTCTTTTCTCTAATCTGTCCCTTTTAATTCTCTCTTTTCATGTTCTCTTTCATCTAATCTTTTATCTACTCTTGCCTTTTCTCTTTTCTCTATTCCCTTTCATTTAACCATTTCATCCTCTCCATGAAACAGATATCATCAAAATCCTCTCCGTTAAACTGCAATCCAGCGTGTATCATCTCCTTCAAGCTACAATCCATCAATTTAAAAAATATTATCTCTATCAAATTTCAGTCAATCAAGACTATAAAACTTAAGTCTATAAAAATATGCTTTTAACTTGTCTGGGTATACGTCAAAAAATCTTCAAAATCTTCCAAAACCTCCATAAAACCTCTAAAATATCATAGCATGTTTTCCCTGTTTACAAAAATTGACTGCCATCGTCCAGACTGAGACTCTCTCCTGTCTCCTCTCTCCTCTTTGCTCCTTTATCTAATCTCTTCTTTCTGCTTCCTGCTCTCATCTCCTCTCTCATCTCTACTCTTACTTTCTTATCAATCACCTCCCATCTCTCATCTCTCCTCTCTACGCTCTCATCTCTATTTTCTCATCTCTATTCTCTCATCTTTCCCCTTTGCTCTCTCATTTCTTTTTTCATCTCTCTCTTCTCTCCCTTCTCTTCTCGCTTCTCTCTCTCTCCCCATTCTTTACTCTTATCTCTTCTCTCCTGTCTTCTCTCAATTCTCTCATCTCTTCTCTTCTCTCTCATCTCTTATCTCTACTCGCTTATCTATCGCCTCTCCTCTACCCTGTCCTCTCTCTCTCTCTTCTCTTTTCTCTATCGTCTCTCCTCTCTGCTCTCATTTCTCATACTCCTATTTTCTCTCTTACCCTCTCCTTTTTCATCTCTCATCTTTCCCCCTCCTCTCTACCGTCTCGTGTCTCATCTCTCCTCTGTACTCTCTTATCCCTCCTCTCTCCTCCCATCTTTCCTGGCCTCTGCTCTCTCATTTTTCCGAGCCACGATCTCGAATTTAAAAAAAATTGCTCGGGTAGCTAATGAAGACTGTGTTCCTGCCTGCAAGATAGGTGACAAGCAGGTCGCTAGCATGGAACTCTATCGCATCGCAAAACTGAGCTGGTAAGGCGATATTATTAGGTGTGCAAGGAGTGACTGGAGCACGCACAAGTGTGCAGGAATGGCTGGAGCACGCACACGTGTGCAGGAATGGCTGGAGCACGCACAAGTGTGCAGGAATAGCTGGACCACGCACAAGTGTGCAGGAATAGCTGGAGCACGCACACGTGTGCAGGAATGGCTGGAGCACGCACAAGTGTGCAGGAATAGATGGACC
>NIVC01000612.1:177500-208619 GCA_002269645.1 Macrostomum lignano
TCTTCGACCTCTCTCGCCTCCAGCCTGTCATCTTTTCTCTAATCTCTCTTCTCCTCTTTCCTCTTCTCTGCCCTCTCTATTAACCCTCCTTTTTCTCTCACCTGGCGAGCCGCCATGGGCAAAATTATTTACCTGGCCCTTGGGGTAAAAATGCTCCTGCTTTAAACCCTTGGTAGTGTGCACGTACACATGCAGTAGCTATTGACGACGTACATGTAGCAATTCAATATTACACTGCCTGTATTGTATTATATTAACTAGCATGATATTTTCTAATTTAAAATATGATTTTGAAAAACGAGCATCCAGTAAGTGGCGGTGCCTGGGGCTCTAAACCTCTAACAACTTTATACATATTGTTTTTTACATACAATTCTGCTCACGAGCATCATAAGGTAGGCAGAAATTTTTTAATAACTCTAAAAATCTTATTATACAATTTATAACTCTAAGTCAAAGTAAAGCAGGACGTTGACTGCCCAAACATTTCCAATGCAAAATTTGGCTCAGCTGCTCAGTAATGTGCATGATTTTTGTCCTAAATACAATACTTACTGTTACACCTTTTTGCGTTCGACTTCGATAAAACTGCATTCCATTTCGGCAAACTGGCTTTCATCTTCGGCATCAGCTAGGGCCGCACATCCAAACTGCATTCGAATTCGGCAAACCGGATTCAGTTTCGGCAAACTGCATTCGAATTCGACAAACTGGATTCAATTTCGGCAACTCGAGTTTCTATTTAGACAAACTGATATTCAAATTCGGCAAACTGCACTCGATTTCGGCAGCCAGCACCTCGTGCCACAGACTGTCTATGGAAATAGACGCATCTAAACCCAAAACTGCATTCAATTTCGGCAAACTGCACTCGATTTCGGCAGCCAGCGCCTCGTGCCACAGACTGTCTATGGAAATAGACGCATCTAAACCCAAAACTGCATTCAATTTCGGCAAACTGCACTCGATTTCGGCAGCCAGCGCCTCGTGCCACAGACTTTCTATGGAAATAGACGCATCTAAACCCAAAACTGCATTCAATTTCGGCAAACTGCACTCGATTTCGGCAGCCAGCGCCTCGTGCCACAGACTGTCTATGGAAATAGACGCATCTAAACCCAAAATTGCATGCAATTTCGGCAAACTGCACTCGATTTCGTCAGCCAGCGCCTCGTGCCTCAGACTGTCTATGGAAATAGACGCATCTAAACCCAAAACTGCATTCAATTTCGGCAAACTGCACTCAATTTCGGCAGCGCCAATCTAAAAGGGAATAAAGACAGAAGAGGGGGATTTTCTTGAGTCTGCACAAGTACCGCCTTTGGAGTGCAGTTAAGGTGTATGTAATTGAACGCGCAAAAACCTGTGCACTCATCACCAAGCAATAGCTGCCATCTGCCTGGCAGTGTCTCCACAGGCTGGACTTGTGCTACGTGAGGGGAATTACGAAGGAGTTGTTTGCGCGTTCAATTACACCTTAACTGCACTCCAGATGCAGTACTTGTGCAGACTCTAAGAAATCCAACTCTTCTGTCTTTAGTCCCTCCTGGTCTCCTGACTGACGTCCTTGGCTACCTTGACTACAATCGCAAGATTGGAGAGCTGCTGGCCGAACTTTGGACTCGATTTAGTCTGAGGATTTGACCGACGACAGAGCGTGTCGCTCCTGACTCCAGTATGAGTCCATGCAGTCCACTCCTACTCCTACTTTTGCAGCTGCCATTCTGACGTGTCAATCAACTTAAATAAAACAAAAAATAGGCTGAAATAATTTTCAGTTACAAAGTTATCGCCAAAGCGGTAATAGCGTTGAGTGTTAAATCGACTAACTCTTCGAAACCGAAAAATAACTAAGTAGGCAAAAATCGGATGCTTGTAGCCTTCAATACCTCTGCGTTCTCGCGCAGGCAAACAAAACAACCAAGTTAGCAAAAAACACGCTGACCAAAAATCACGCCCTTTTTAATTATTATTTAACGTGGGGTGGGGTTAGCAAATCGAGGGGGGTTCGCTCATGTACATTAAATAAAGAGAAAATAAATGTACAATTAAATAAGTAAAACCCCAAAAATATGACAAAAAATGAACCTCCAGAACATTCCCCTCTTCCTGATTGGGGCCAATCAGCAAAAAAGCAGAAAAAAATTGCCTCCTTGAAACTTACGTGCAATTAATTAAAACGGTTGCAAGCATAATTCGAAAAAAACAGTAAACTCCTGTAAACAAAAAATAAATCGCGCGAAATCAGAAATTAACATTAAGAACGCATGCAATGTGAAGTGTCAATTGGGATCAAAAGATAGTGTGCCAAATATAAACCTTTGCAATCGCTATAGCCAACTCAAAAACTCCCTACTAAAAAACGAACACAAACGAACTCAAAGACTGCTCAAACGATAATTAGTGAAATAACACGGGATGAGAAATGTCTTGAAAACTTAAGTAATCCCTACTGTAAACATATGAAAAAATCAAAGCACAAAATCTGCCAAAAGAACTCGCATTCAAGCAAGCAACAAGTCTTTTTACTCAGAATAAAAAACACAAAATACGCAAATATAAGCAACCCGTCACCACTTCAGCTATTAGGTGCAAAAACGGCAAATAATGACACGAAAATATAGATTATACTAACCATCATGAACTAGACGTCAAAAAAACTACGTCTGAAAAGTCTTGTTTAGCATCGAAAAGTCCATTTTAACAATAAGTCAACAGTCACTATTCACCTCGCTGCAGCAGACACAACTTCGTCACGGGTCGCAGCACTGTCCCACCGCCAGTCCGCACCTTAGCCACGCGCACATGGCCGTCTCGTCCAGGAAATACCTCGAGAACTCGCCCGAGCGGCCAGTGTCCTCGAGGCGCATCCGCTCGTAGCGCCAAGACGATGTCACCGACGGCGAGATCCGGCTGCTCCTTGACCCACTTGGATCTGGCGTTGAGTCTTGGCACCCACTCACGCAGCCATCGGTGCCAGAAGTGCCGCACCAGCTCTTGGACACGTCGCCACCGCCGGCGCGGGTCGCGGCTGATCTCGGTCGAGACTTCCGTAGCAAAGTCACCACCCAGTTGACCATGCAAGAAATGGTTTGGCGTCAACGGCGTGTCGTCCTTTGGGCTTGTGGTTTGGTATGTCAACGGCCTGGAATTGATGAGCGCTTCCGCACCGGTGAAGGCGGAATGCAGCTCTTCGTCGGTGATGTCAGCGTTGCTAAGGATGGCGCGCACAGCTCGCTTAGCGGCGCGAACCATAACTTCGTGGGCGCCGCCGAAATGGGGCGCCGACGGAGGCTGGAAGCGCTACTTGATGCCGCGCTCAGCTGCCGCTCTCTGGATTTTGTTCTGCTGCTCGTTTTCGAATTCTCGTAGTTCTCGCTCGCCTTTGACAAAATTGCCGCCGTTATCGGAGTAAACTTCGAGTGGCCGGCCTCTACGGTTGATCATGCGCGCGAAAGCATTCAGAAATGAGTCAGAATCCAAGCTGTACGCCATTTCCAGGTGCACGGCTCTCGTCTCCAAACAGGTGAACAGGGCCAAATACCTCTTCGTTCGCCGTCTTCCGCGCCCTTGTACCGTTTCAAACGGACCACCGAAGTCGACTGCCACAAAGCTGAACGCTCGGAGCGAGTTCTTCAGCCTGGCCTCTGGCAGCGGCGCCATCTGCTGCACCTCCGGTCCTGCTTTTTGCCTTCTGCATCGCGCGCACTCCTTCTCCCATTCTCGAATGGCTTCGCCTAGATAGCTAAACCCTAGATAGCTATTAGAAGGGCAAACAGAAGCAGCTTTAAGATAATTAATCAACTGTCAAGTCAATTTGCATAGCCGAATCTAATAAAGCCCCTTTCCATTCCAGTTAGTAGCAACACCCCGCCGCTGGCACAATGGCGCTCAAACCGGCTGGGAGAAGCAAACTGAGCAGCGGCCAGCTTAGAGAACAACGCGGCACGCGGCAGACTCTGGCGCACAATGAGGGTTTTGTGAGGCCCACCTACAGATTCCTACCCAACCCGTAGCTGAGGGAGGCCGTAGCCCAGCGGTAGCGCAGCTGCTCTGGTGTGCCAGCGACCCAGGCTCGATTCCAAGTGCAGTCACATTAATTTGGGGCTGAATTGGAATCTCGGCTTGGCTCTGCTCGTGCAATTAACGGCCTTGAGAGCCAACCCCCCAAGGTGCAGTGAAGTGTACATGCCTAACGATAATATAAAGTTAGGGCCGCTGTACACTCCTGTGTGAGTGTGTGCCTGCGTACGTATCCGCGCGCCTGTGTGCCTGCTCAGGGGAGTCGGCGGAATGGGCAGTAATGCCTCTCGCCGGTTGTGTGCCTATGTCGCTTAAAGTGCGCCAGGGTGCACACAACCCCCCTGCCTCTAAAAAAAAACCCGAAGCTGCCAAGAATGCGAGATCAACCCCAAGAAGCTTGACAACCGAGAGAGAGAGAGAGAGAGGACTGTTTAATCATCCATGGAAGAGTTAAGAGACGGAAAATTAAGCTCTTTTTCTATAATCTTTCTATCCTAAATTTTATCCAACTCAATACATAGATTTGCGAAACCCCGAATAATCTCTAAACCTCACACTTAGCAACCTATTAGAACTAACTAAATTAATGTACAACTAGGGAACTGAGCCCCAGATTTTTATTGCTTAAAACCCCCCGCCGTTGCTAACCACGCGAAGACACCCCACCGGCGGCGGGGGGAGGTCGAAAATGCGAATCCGTATAAAATAGACGCCCATCTCAAAGTGGAGCGGCGCTTCGTTTTTCTGGCGCAGTTTCCAGATCTCAACTCGCTCGTTTTGTATTGGTCTCTGGACTATCCAGTTGGCACAAATCCAAGTCTTCAACCCAATTATTCGCCTTAAAGATACACAGCGAAATATTCGTGAGATTAAAAGTCAGCCTAGATACTAGGAGATCCCGTCAGTTTATACGGTTTTCTCTGGCGGCCTGATAGAAGATATAAGAGCTGTAAGAACCTTAGACCGCTAGACATCTATCTTACGAAAGTAAGAACACAAACTCAAAGGCCCCGGAGACAAACGCGTATAAATTTATTGTAGGCAAAAATCATTCAGGCAATAAAAATGGATCAGCAAACCAGCTCACATCTGAGCATACCAGTCTACAAGAGCAAAAACAGGCAGTTATGTACGATATGTACTTTAATTCATTGTAGGTAAAAATCGATCAGGAAATAAAAATGGATCAGCAAACCAGCTCACATCTGAGCATACCAGTCTACAAGAGCAAAAACAGGCAGTTATGTACGATATGTACTTTAATTCATTGTAGGTAAAAATCGATCAGGAAATAAAAATTGATCAGCAAACCAGCTCACATCTGAGCATACCAGTCTACAAGAGCAAAAACAGACAGTTATGTACGATATGTACTTTAATTCATTGTAGGTAAAAATCGATCAGGAAATAAAAATGGATCAGCAAACCAGCTCACATCTGAGCATACCAGTCTACAAGAGCAAAAACAGGCAGTCGCTGACACTAAGGGAGGCCGTGAGGTCGCTGGCAGCAGCGGGTCCGGTCGGTCACAGTTCACGGAGCAGTCGGTGCCGCTGGCCCAGCAGAAGCCGACGACAATTTTGGCCAGTAAAAGAAATCGGGGAGGTCAGCCTCATGGGAATGGTCGGAGAGGGCAAGTGCAAGTGCATGGCAGCGATGAAGCTGCATTGCAGATTCCCATTGACGCCTCGAAAGGCGGGCAAGCAAGACTGGGATTGGAGGGTGGGGAAGCTTATCCAACAACATGCATCACGTGACCTTTGAACAGACCTTGAACTCCGCTGCTTAAGCAACCAGTGACGTCATCACACGAGTGCAGCCGCGATTGGCTGGGGTGCGATGAGAGTTTGGGATCGTGGCACCATCATGGCGTGCAAATAAGAGTTCGCTACACAGAGTAAAACAAATGTGGGCATAAAAGTGATTAATAAATAGTCACAAAAATCTGAATAAGCATGCGTAAGCCTGGGTAAAACAAACGGAGGTTTAATATTTTAGTCAAAAGATTCGTTCACACTGCCACAAGATGAACATCGCTTTTGAGTGCAGATTCCACGTCTTTTAAATATTTTCTTGTTTCTCTCTCTGTGCATAAGTCGCATGGCTTGGTGGCACTTTTCACTTTTCATGGCAGTCTAAACGCGTCTTTTGACATGCCTAGGTGGGTCATGTTAGTAGTGAGTTGCGCGCACTCAGTGTCAGACACCCAGTGTCAGAAGCCACTGTAAATGAGAGCATGAGTTTTACGAACAGACAGCAATCAGTCAACGAAAAAATAAACAACTTGGCATTAGCGATGCACAAAACGGATTAAATTAATCTGTGTCACCAAAAGTTATTACTGCGATCATTTATAGAACTCTTTAAATATTGGGAGGTCTAACGAAACAAAATCTTTATTAAAAAATTTCATGGCTTCGGTACACGACAATCAGAAAATCAGAAATCTCAATTTAGAAATTAAATATAAAAGGAAACTTAAGTGCTCATGAGTAGTGTCGCCATGAATTCCAAGAATCTAGGTGTAGGTAGCAGCGAACTAAGGTACCAATAACCTACCAGGTACCAGGCACCAATTAGAATATGATTAAAGATCACGATAAAGCGATCGAATAAATGTAACAAACAAAATGAAGGATATCAAGATCCATTTAAAGCAAAAAACCTAACTTCACACTACAACAGGGTCTGAGATATTTTTTGAAAAAGTCTTCAAAAGTTGTGTTAGATAATAAACAAAGCAAAGGCAAAAGCTGGGGAATACTCATATGCGTACACATTGAATCAGTATATTAGAAACTAATGGAATTCTACCGCACTTACTAGTATACCTACTCCGCAACCATTATTTAGTAGTAAATTCTGGTGAAAAACCAAATAGGACTCCCAGTGCCAATGAGAACTTCCGCATTTAAAAGTCCTATTTAGCAGCATTTTGCAGTGTCAGCCACAGAAATACACAGAAACGTCAGCCAGCACTCGCACAGAACTTGCTGACGTTCGCTTTCTACGAGCTACCTCTATTGATGAGAAGCCATGCTCAGCAATAAATTATACCAGCTGAATTTGCTTGGCGGTTCAACAAACCATGGAATTAAAAAACATCACCAACAAAAAAACGCGTGTTGCCTTGCCAATAGCCTAAAATATGCACTATTAACATAAATACAGTTGTAAGTGCGCAAAAAGCAGATTTTAGCGAACTAATCTTGACAGTCGATCGAAAATTTGCCTGCTCTGACGTAGTTCGCAGATTGATAAAGCAGACAAACTTAAATCACCTGTGTCAGTGAGACAGTCTGGTCCGAGCTCGTTCACCAGCCACTCGAGTGCTGAGCTGCTCACAGCATTGCCAGCAGCACAGTGTATTGCAGTGATGCCTTGCCTTCCTCTCAGCTTAAAACACTCGACTCCATTCATCTTCTCTTTGATGAACTGCATTGATTCCGCCTTCTGGAACTGAGCCGCAATGTGGATGACTGTGTCATTGTCTGCATCTCTGTCCGTGAGACAACCTCGTCCGAGCTCGTTCACCAGCCACTCGAGTGCTGAGCTGCTCACAGCATTGAAAGCAGCACAGTGCACTGCAGTCATGTTTTGCCTTCCTCTCAGCTTGAAACACTCGACTCCATTCATCTTCTCTTTCATGAACTGCATTGATTCCGCCTTCTGGAACTGAGCCGCAATGTGGATGACTGTGTCATTGTCTGTATCTCTATCCGTGAGACAGTCTGGTCCGAGCTCGTTCACCAGCCACTCAAGTGCTGAGTTGCTCACTTTATTTTTAGCAGCACAGTGCACTGCAGTCCTGTTGTTCATTCCTCTCAGCTTGAAACACTCGACTCCATTCATCTTCTCTTTGATGAACTGCATTGATTCCGCCTTCTGGACAGAAGCCGCAATGTGGATGACTGTGTTATTGTTTGCATCTCTGTCAGTGAGACAGTCTGATCCGAGCTCGTTCACCAACCACTTAAGTGGTGAGCTGCTCACTTCATTGCAAGCAGCACGGTGCACTGCAGTCATGTTGTTTATTCCTCTCAGCTTGAAACACTCGACTCCATTCATCTTCTCTTTGATGAACTGCATTGATTCCGCCTTTTGCAACTCAGCCGCAATGTGGATGACTGTTCTTTTTTCTGCATCTCTGTCAGTGAGACAGTCTGGTCCGAGCTCGTTCACCAGCCACTCGAGTGCTGAGCTGCTCACTTTATTGCATGCAGCACGGTGCACTGCAGTCATGTTTTGCATTCCTCTCAGCTTAAAACACTCGACTCCATTCATCTTCTCTTTGATGAACTGCATTGATTCCGCCCTCTGGAACTCAGCCGCAGTGTGGATGACTGTTAAATTTTTTGCATCTCCGTTAGTGAGACAGTCTGGTCCGAGCTCGTTCACCAGCCACTCGAGTGCTGAGCTGCTCACTTTATTGCATGCAGCACGGTGCACTGAAGTCATGTTTTGCCTTCCTCTCAGCTTAAAACACTCGACTCCATTCATCTTCTCTTTGATGAACTGCATTGATTCCGCCTTCTGGAACTGAGCCGCAATGTGGATGACTGTGTCATTGTCTGCATCTCTGTCAGTGAGACAGTCTGGTCCGAGCTCGTTCACCAGCCACTCGAGTGTTGAGCTGCTCACTTCATTGCAAGCAGCACAATGCACTGCAGTCATGTTGTTAATTCCTCTCAGCTTGAAACACTCGACTCCATTCATCTTCTCTTTGATGAACTGCATTGATTCCGCCTTCTGGAACTGAGCCGCAATGTGGATGACTGTGATATTGCCTGCATTTCTGTCAGTGAGACAGTCTGGTCCGAGCTCCTTCACCAGCCAGTCGAGTGCTGAGCTGCTCACAGTATTGATAGCAGCACAGTGCATTGCAGTTATGCCTTGCCTTCCTCTCAGCTTAAAACACTCGACTCCATTCATCTTCTGTTTGATGAACTGCATTGATTCCGCCTTCTGGAACTGAGCCGCAATGTGGATGACTGTGTCATTGTCTGCATCTCTGTCCGTGAGACAACCTCGTCCGAGCTCGTTCACCAGCCACTCGAGTGCTGAGCTGCTCACAGCATTGCAAGCAGCACAGTGCACTGCAGTCATGTTTTGCCTTCCTCTCAGCTTGAAACACTCGACTCCATTCATCTTCTCATTGATGAACTGCATTGATTCCGCCATCTGGAACTGAGCCGCAGTGTGGATGACTGTGTCATTGTCTGCATCTCTGTCAGTAAGACAGTCCGCTTCGAGTTCGAACATCAGCCATTGGAATGTCGATCCATGATCTGTGAGATTCTCAGCTGCCCTATGCATCACTGTTTTCTGCCTGCTATCTCTTGCTTCGAATGGGTTCCAGTCCGCTTCTGCTGCCTGCAGCTTCTGTTTCAGGAACTCCATCGTCTCCGCAGTCTGACTCTTTGCTGCCAGGTGAGTCACCGAGTCGCCATCGCTATCAACCAGCCGAAATATGTCGACCCCGTGCCCCATCTCCAGTAATCGAAGAACCGGCAGTCCGTCTCTGTCCCGAGCTGCAGCAAAAATGACGCCTTTGGCGAAGTCTTCTCCAGGTCCGACGATGCTCTCGGACACCTGGAACAGCAGATCATCAGTCAGCCGTTCGTCTCCGGCTGCTACCGCCTGCTTGATCTGCCTAAAGAGATGCTGAGAGGCCTCGTATTCGCTGAACTCGCTGGGACTCAGAGCTCTCTGAAATCGGATTAGGCAGATAGTTATAATTAGTCTAGGGTAATTAAAGGCCTATGATATTGGCTGTGAAACTTAAGGACATATAGGTAAATTGGGAAGGGCAGAGCAGAAACATTTTCGCTCGGTTCGGTCGTGAGTGCCGTGCTATGTGACTGCAAAGTGGCAGAGCAGTTGTTTTCCGCTATCATGCTGATGGGCTGCCGTGTCATCACCTGGCAGCCTTTTCGACTTTTTTCGACATGATCTTTGTAGGTAAAGCGCGATATATGAGAAAGCAGCATTTCTGTTTGTCCGTTGCTCAACTTGGTGGTGCCGCTATCTACACTTCCTATCAACGACGTCTACGAGTACTCTCTGCTTCGGCGGGTGTATGCAGAAACTAGCAGAATTCGCGAGAGACAGCCGATGATATCGCCCTGCTGTCCTTTAACCTCTACGCGACAGGTGGTGCTTGGCATCACCCTTGTTGCCAACGGCTGTGCCGAAATCGGGACATAGACTATTTGACAGTCGCTACGAACAACTTTGTTAGTTTTCCTAGGAGCCACGTTGAAATCAATCAGACCATGGCCGGGTTCCATTTGATTGCCGAACTGCCACATGTCATTGGTGTTATCGACTGCACAAATGTCGCTATCAAGAGTCCAACTAACAATGAGTATGTTTTTGAGAACAGAAAATCGTTTTATTCTATTAATGTTCAAGCTGTGTGCAGTGTCGCAATGTCATTCACGAACATTCTAGTACGCTGGCCGAGAAGTACACACGATTCTTTCATATTCAACAACTCTGCATTAAAGGAGATTCTATCAGAAGGGTTAGTGGCAAGATTCCTCGTCGGAGATAGTGGATATCCTCTGAGACCATTTCTCATGAAGGTTTTCGACACTCCAAGAGATGCAAGAGAGACCGACTTCAACCGGAGGCTGCAACAAACTCAGGTGAAAATAGAATGTTCATTCGGGATTCTAAAGTCTCGATTTTAATGCCTGAATCGTCATTCCGCAAGTCTCCGATTCCATCCGAGCAAGTTTTGCTTGATAATAAGCGCCTGTTTTGTGCTGCATAACATTGCGATCAACAGAGGAGTTCCACTGGTTGTGCCGATCCAGCCTGACATCAAAGACGAACCGGAGGATGTTGGCGTCGATGATATTGGAGCTAGAAGAGCCGAGCGAATTCGCATCGTAAATTTGATACAACATGCAAGTAATCAGTAAAGAGGCCCTGGAGCTGGGCCATTGTGGGCACGAGGTTGGCGGCGCGGTTGTTCCGGATTTCGGTCTGGAGCTCGAGCGGGAGGCGGTTCCAGAGTGCGTAGACGCGGCTGTCGAGGGTGCACGCGAGCTCACCTAGGCGGAGTAGCTGGCCGGTAGCGAGTCGGAGGGCGTCGGTGTAATTCTCGAGCTCATCCAAGTCGGAGGCGGAGCTGCAGTGAAGAGCGAAAAGGATCTGGAAGAAGGCGTTTTTCTGCTCCTGGGCATCGGCGTAGTTGGCCTGGAGGACGCGGCAGGCTTCGGCGTAGGCGTTGGGCTGGCAAGCGTCGAGGGCGCCAAGCTTCCGGAGTGCCGAGCCAGAGTGAAGACCGCGGAGCGCCTCAAACTTATCGACGTCGTTGAGACTGGATTGGTCGACGCGGTAGAGGAAGGCGTTCCAGAACCCGGGGAATGCGGTTGGGTCGGTGCCGTCGAATGTCGGGAGACGAACCTTCTGGAGAACAGTGGAGTGGATTAGAGCGGCCGGATCGCTATCGCTGGTTGCGGACGACGACGCAGATGTCAGGGCAGGATGGGAATTAGCGGCGAGCTGTTGTATGAGCAGCTGATTCTGCTGCATCATGGCGGTCATAGCGGTCAGGAGGGCGTTGATATCGACGGAGGCAGCGGGAGCTGCTGCAGGGATCGCAGTTGTGGAAGGAGCAGCGGGAAGAGCAGATGTCGCGGCTGCTGAAGCAGCAGGCGGCGGGTCACTGGCTTTGACGTGCGGCTGCTCCGCGTCGATTGGCGCTTCAGCAGAGGCTGTGCTGTGGTCGTTCTTGGACTGCTTGATCTGGTCGCCAGATAGGTCAGTTGTTGATATCGTGATAACCATGGTAATCCGGACGCTCTGCTACCAATTTGTCGAATCGATTACTCGAGGAAGAGAAAGGAACCACGCTCTGCTACCAATTTGTGGAAGTTGACAATAAACTAATATTGAACGAGCGGTTAGCGGGGAAGGAATCAGTAGAAGAGAAGCAGAGGTGAAGGGCAGAAGCCGCGAGTTGAACTTGTATTTATACTAACACAGAGAACAGGGTAGCTGAAATGTCTGTGGCAAATTAACGGTTATGCTAGTCTGTGGGAAAAGCGTGGTAGACGAAGGGAGCCAGCTAACTGATAAGTACGAGTCTTTATTGCAAAACAGAAAGTAGAAATATTTGAAGGATGAAATCGCCAAGACCTCGAATTTGACAAACTTGCTCGGATAGCTAATGAAGTCAGTGTTGCTGCCTGCAAGATAGGTGAAGAATTTCTACTTTCTAGACAAGCAGGTCATTAACATGGAACTCTATCGCATCGCAGAACTGACACGGTGTCTTCGGCTGCGTCGACGGTCTCGCCCTGCTGTTCTCAACAACAACAACAACTGTTCTCAACTAGTGATGAGGCGCTAACGAATGATGCTCGCCAATGGTGCCTCATTCCTTTGGTTATTGCGCTTGTACTTTGCTTCCACAGCTTCTACTTAATAAAAAAGTCAAAGACCTTCTGCCACCCAGCTCAGCCTCAGACACTTCGAGATGTTAAATCAGCAAGCAGTGCGACTTGATGAAATATTGGCTTTCATGCTGACCTGACATGCTTGATGCTGGATGCCATCAGAGTCCCATAACCATTTAAATATCTGTCGCTCGAGTGCAGGAAGGAAAGTCGCGTTGCAAGAACAGGACTTCAGGAAAGCTTGAATAAATAAGCAACGCAATAATTGTACTTTATATCGACAATCATTTATTTATTTTGGATAAACGCAATAAAATATACTTATTATCAGTCAATGGGGTAGTGGGTGCATAATGTACAGAGAAACAGCTTAATGATATTACGAGCTCGTAACCAAGTTACCAAGAACACAGGTGAGTCAAAAATGACTAAACGCATCCAGTCTTAGCGCGTTCATACGCTGGTGTGACATGCTGAACTTTTCAACACTTCTTGCAAGTCGCTCAGGCAACAGCCGAATGGTTGACATATGATGTCATGTGATCGCCCTTGCGGATCATGCAGGTCTGAAATGCTGCGACTCCGAGACGTCTCAAAGCGATACTAAAATTCTTGTCATTGTCAACTTCGCGGCAGCTGTTGAGTACATCGCGCATAACACAAAAAGCAGAAACTGCGGTGATTCTCAGCCAAAGATGCAAAAATTATATTTCGTAATATTGCAGATGGTGGACCCAAGTATAAGTACAAATCCTAAGAAAAAACTGCTTAGTTTTTTAATCTGAAAATGGATTCTGATTACCTCATCACTATGAGAAACCGTGTATTTAATAATGGCAATTATGCCGAATTTACGTAAAAATCAAAATACAGAACTTTGATACTTTTATAACTGTAGAGATGAGGTATTAAAAGAGCAAAGCGCACATTTTATGGATCAATTATGGAATAAGCTGAGCCGCTTCATCAAGCTCGCACTGGCGCAGTCACGGCTGTGAATGTTTTGTCAAAGTCTGGCGCAATCATCGAGCGAGCAAACTTTAAGTGACGCAACAGCGCAGTGCAAACTGCGTCAGCGCTGGCAAAAGTGCGCAATAAAATTCAGTAAATTTTGCACTGCGTTCAAAACGGAGCAGCGAATTAAAGGCGCCCGCCTTCGCCAGTGCGCGGTTGCGAGAGCGACTGCTGTTCTCAGGCTCTCAGGCTACAGCAGCCTGGCCAATTATCGTGGAGGAAGGGATGACGGCAGGCAGTAAGGGGAGCAAGACTGGATGATTGCGGTGATATTGAAGGTCAAACCTGAGCAAGATCTAATGAGTTTTGATTGCTTTGTAGAGGTTCATTCATTGAATGTTACTGTAAGTAGAACAATGCACACATTCGCAGCAAAGTTAAACTTAAACGTTACGCTCCAAAGATCTTAAGCTTGCTGGAGCAGCTAAGCGAGGCTACATCTCTGAGGGAAATAAATAGCGTTTGGTAAGCCTTTGTTCGAGTCTTCGTTATTTGATTATTGAGAGCGATTTTATTGCCGGCTATTACTGATCAGTTGAATTACTGAATTAATTGAATTTGAGGCCTCCCTATTCCTAAGGGATTGAATAGGATCTGCGGACCCTTTAGGGATTATCGATTTAATTGATTTTGATACCCTAGAGTAACCGATAGGGGCACACGACTCCGATTCCGTTATTTCTAGAAGAAGACGCCCTTTCTGGAGGACGTCGTTATTGTTATGGAGTTGACTTTGTTATTAGGGCGCATCTCTGATAATTGACTTCTGCACTCGAGGAATTCTTCGACGTCGACGGATTAAATTGTAACGCTCTCACATTCGGCCGATTTTTAGAATTCAAGAAGACTACTCCGGAGGAAGACTCCATAGAAGACTACGAGCCCTACGAACCTGCTCGACAAAGAAGAGGAGCCCGCACCCGTGAGTGATCACTGAATTTTGTTCCCAGGCTTGCGGTCTGGAAGTGAGAGTTTTCGGGTGACTGATCACTACCCGATTAAACTCTTCAGCTTGATGGCTTAATAATTTTGATAGTTCTTGTAGATAAATGCAAATATTCAATTTCTACAGCACGGCATACACAATAGACAGCCAGCTGCTTAGTACTCACCTCAGCCATGGAGCTGCACGAGTGCCTTCGGCTGCTCAAGGGCGGCTGAGTCGCTGCCGAGGTGCTGACAGAGCTGATGTGCTGCGTTGAGTTTGAGATGCGTCTGAGAATGGAGGTGGGACTTACGATGACGGTGGTGTACAACAGACAGACAGACAGACAGACAGACAGACAGACAGACAGACAGACAGACAGACAGACAGACAGACAGACAGACAGACAGACAGACAGACAGACAGACAGACAGACAGACAGACAGACAGACAGACAGACAGACAGACAGACAGACAGACAGACAGACAGACAGACAGACAGACAGACAGACAGACAGACAGACAGACAGACAGACAGACAGACAGACAGACAGACAGAAAGACAGACAGACAGACAGACAGACAGACAGACAGACAGACAGACAGACAGACAGACAGACAGACAGAGTGACAGGATAGGACACTAAGGATTGGACACTAAGACAGACACTAAGACAGACAGACAAACAGACACTAAGACAGACACTAAGACAGACAGACATGCTAGCGGTCAGACACCAAAACAGACAGTAAGACAGACAGACAGACAGACAGACAGACAGACAGACAGACAGACAGACAGACAGACAGACAGACAGACAGACAGACAGACACTAAGACACTAAGACAGACAGACAGACAGACAGACAGACATGCTAGCGGTCAGACACCGAAACAGACACTCAGACAGACAGACATGCTAGCGGTCAGACACCAAAACAGACAGACAGACAGACAGACATGCTAGCGGTCAGACACGAAAACAGACAGACAGACAGACAGACAGACAGACAGACAGACAGACAGACAGACAGACAGACAGACAGACAGACAAACGGACAGACAGACAGACAGACAGACGGACAGACAGACAGACAGACAGACAGACAGACAGACAGACAGACAGACAGACAGACAGACAGACAGACAGACAGACAGACAGACAGACAGACAGACAGACAGACAGACAGACAGACAGACACTAAGACACTAAGACACTAAGACAGACAGACAGACAGACAGACAGACACTAAGACACTAAGACACTAAGACAGACAGACAGACAGACAGACAGACAGATACTAAGACACTAAGACAGACAGACAGACAGACAGACAGACAGACAGAAAGACAGACAGACAGACAGACAGACAGACAGACAGACAGACAGACAGACAGACAGACAGACAGACAGACATGCTAGCGGTAAGACACCGAAACAGACAGACAGACAGACAGAAATGCTAGCGGTCAGACACCAAAACAGACAGACAGACAGACAGACATGCGAGCGGTCAGACACCGAAACAGACACTGAGACAGGCACTCACCGGTTACTATTTGTGAACTGTGCTGTGAGGATTCAGAAGCAAAACAGTAAAGTTTTGCCTGTGGCTTCTCTGCTCCAAAAAGCCAATGCAGTCTAAGAAAATTCTCGAGTCTGCCTGAGGCCGATGTGAGCTGAGACGCTCCAAGAGGCCCCTTCTGCATCTCTTAAAGAGAAGCTCGAAACGAAGAAAGGCAGAAAAGAAGGCAGACAGAGAGAGCTGCAAGCAGATGGAGAACAATAGCGAGCTCAGCATCCATGCCCGCCTCTGTGCACCCAGCCTGATGAAGCTACTGTATTGAATTGAGCTGAACTGTTTTCAGATGCTCGGACAGGTAAAGGGCTGCCACTGCACTCATACGGTCTTGAGCATAGAGACAGCTCTCTAGCCCCCTATGCTGTTGCTGGGCAGCTCAGACCCCAACCTCACAGAGGTGGAATCGAGCTCGGAGACGGAGTGCTGGGGAAGGCGGGGACCCCAAAGGTATTGAACTGAATGGTCAATTGAAATGACAGCAGTGCACAGTTTTAAAGCACAGTTGCACAGTTTAAATTTTGTACAAGCGATTCGGTAAGACTTCGGTAAGAGAGTGTTTTCATATTTGAAAAAATGTCGAAAACGCTGCTTGCTATTCTTGCTCTAGAGAAGTGTGCTGGCTGTCTAATGGTGGGTGCGTTAGATAAGGGGCAAGGGGCTGCAGGTCGGGAATGCAGGTTGTCTGTTAGATCACAACTAAGGTCCTTACAGTACATTTTCTTGTAATGACTCGCTAAAGTAAAAAAGTAATGAATAGTCCCTACGGTCAGAATCAGGAATCAGAATTAGGGATCAGGATTGGGGATCTGGATTGGGGATCAGGATTAAGGATCAGGATTGGGGATCAGGATTGGGGATCAGGATTGAGGATCAGGATTGGGGATCAGGATTGGGGATCAGGATTGGGGATCAGGATTGGGGATCAGGATTGGGGATCAGGATTGGGGATCAGGATTGAGGATCAGGATTGGGGATCAGGATTGGGGATCAGGATTGGGGATCAGGATTGGGGATCAGGATTGGGGATCAGGATTGGGGATCAGGATTGGGGATCAGGATTGGGGATCAGGATTGGGGATCAGGATTGGGGATCAGGATTGGGGATCAGGATTGGGGATCAGGATTGGGGATCAGGATTGGGGATCAGGATTGGGGATCAGGATAGACTATCAGGATAGACTATCAGGATTGGGTATCTGGATTGGGGATTAGGATTGGGTATCAGGATTGGGGATCAGGATTGGGGATCAGGATTGGGGATCAGGATTGGGGATCAGGATTGGGGATCAGGATTGGGGATCAGGATTGGGAATCAGGATTGGGGATCAGGATTGGGGATCAGGATTGGGGATCAGGATTGGGGATCAGGATTGGGGATCAGAATTGGGGATCAGGATTGGGGATCAGGATTGGGGATCAGGATTGGGGATCAGGATTGGGGATCAGGATTGGGGATCAGGATTGGGGATTAGGATTGGGGATCAGGATTGGCGATCAGGATTGGGGATCAGAATTGGGGATCAGGATTGGGGATCAGGATTGGGGATCAGGATTGGGGATCAGGATTGGGGATCAGGATTGGGGATCAGGATTGGGGATCAGGATTGAAGATCAGGATTGGGGATCAGGATAGACTATCCGGATAGACTATCGGGATAGACTATCAGGATTGGGGATCTGGATTGGGGATTAGGATTGGGTATCAGGATTGGGGATCAGGATTGGGGATCAGGATAGACTATCAGGATAGACTATCAGGATTGGGGATCTGGATTGGGGATTAGGATTGGGTATCAGGATTGGGAATCAGGATTGGGGATCAGGATTGGGGATCAGGATTGGGGATCAGGATTGGGGATCAGGACTGGGGATCAGGATTGGGGATCAGGATTGGGGATCAGGATTGGGGATCAGGATTGGGGATCAGGATTGGGGATCAGGATTGGGGATCAGGATTGGGGATCAGGATTGGGGATCAGGATTGGGGATCAGGATTGGGGATCAGGATTGGGGATCAGGATTGGGGATCAGGATTGGGGATCAGGATTGGGGATCAGGATTGGGGATCAGGATAGACTATCAGGATTGGGGATCTGGATTTGGGATTAGGATTGGGGATCAAGATTGGGGATCAGGATTGGGGATCAGGATTGGGGATCAGGATTGGGGATCAGGATAGACTATCAGGATAGACTATCAGGATTGGGTATCTGGATTGGGGATCTGGATTGGGGATTAGGATTGGGTATCAGGATTGGGGATCAGGATTGGGGATCAGGATTGGGGATCAGGATTGGGGATCAGGATAGACTATCAGGATTGGGGATCAGGATTGGGGATCAGGATTGGTAATCAGGATTGGGTATCAGGATTGGGGATCAGGATTGGGGATCAGGATTGGGGATCAGGATTGGGGATCAGGATTGGGGATCAGGATTAAAGATCAGGATTGGGGATCAGGATTGGGGATCAGGATTGGGGATCAGGATTGGGGATCAGGATTGGGGATCAGGATTGGGGATCAGGATTGGGGATCAGGATTGGGGATCAGGATTGGGGATCAGGATTGGGGATCAGGATTGGGGATCAGGATTGGGGATCAGGATTGGGGATCAGGATTGAAGATCAGGATTGGGGATCAGGATAGACTATCAGGATAGACTATCAGGATAGACTATCAGGATAGACTATCAGGATAGACTATCAGGATAGACTATCAGGATAGACTATCAGGATAGACTATCAGGATAGAAAATCAGGATTGGGGATCTGGATTGGGGATTAGGATTGGGTATCAGGATTGGGGATCAGGATTGGGGATCAGGATTGGGGATCAGGATTGGGGATCAGGATTGGGGATCAGGATTGGGGATCAGGATTGGGGATCAGGATTGGGGATCAGGATTGGGGATCAGGATTGGGGATCCGGATTGGGGATCAGGATTGGGGATCAGGATTGGGGATCAGGATTAGGGATCAGGATTGGGGATCAGGATTGGGGATCAGAATTGGGGATCAGGACTGGGGATCAGGATTGGGGATCAGGATTGGGGATCAGGATTGGGGATCAGGATTGAAGATCAGGATTGGGGATCAGGATAGACTATCAGGATAGACTATCAGGATAGACTATCAGGATAGACTATCAGGATAGACTATCAGGATAGACTATCAGGATAGACTATCAGGATAGACTATCAGGATAGACAATCAGGATTGGGGATCTGAATTGGGGATTAGGATTGGGTATCAGGATTGGGGATCAGGATTGGGGATCAGGATTGGGGATCAGGATTGGGGATCAGGAGTGGGGATCAGGATTGGGGATCAGGATTGGGGATCAGGATTGGGGATCAGGATTGGGGATCAGGATTGGGGATCAGGATTGGGGATCAGAATTGGGGATCAGGATTGGGGATCAGAATTGGGGATCAGAATTGGGGATCAGGACTGGGGATCAGGATTGGGGATCAGGATTGGGGATCAGGATTGGGGATCAGGATTGGGGATCAGGATTGGGGATCAGGATAGACTATCAGGATAGACTATCAGGATAGACTATCAGGATAGACTATCAGGATAGACTATCAGGATAGACTATCAGAATAGTCTATCAGGATAGACTATCAGGATTGGGGATCTGGATTGGGGATTAGGATTGCGTATCAGGATTGGGGATCAGAATTGGGGATCAGGATTGGGGATCAGGATTGGGGATCAGGATTGAGGATCAGGATGGACTATTAGGATAGACTATCAGGATTGGGGATCTGGATTGGGGATCAGGATTGGGGATCAGGATTGGGGATCAGGATTGAAGATAAGGATTGGGGATCAGGATAGACTATCAGGATAGACTATCAGGATAGACTATCAGGATTGACTATCAGGATAGACAATCAGGATTGGGGATCAGGATTGAGGATCAGGATGGACTATCAGGATAGACTATCAGGATTGGGGATCTGGATTGGGGATTAGGATTGGGTATCAGGATTGGGGATCAGGATTGAAGATAAGGATTGGGGATCAGGATAGACTATCAGGATAGACTATCAGGATAGACTATCAGGATAGACTATCAGGATAGACAATCAGGATTGGGGATCTGGATTGGGGATTAGGATTGGGTATCAGGATTGGGGATCAGGATTGGGGATCAGGATTGGGGATCAGGATTGGGGATCAGGATTGGGGATCAGGATTGGGGATCAGGATTGGGGATCAGGATTGGGGATCAGGATTGGGGATCAGGATTGGGGATCAGGATTGGGATCAGGATTAAAGATCAGGATTGGGGATCAGGATTGGGGATCAGGATTGGGGATCAGGATTGGGGATCAGGATTGGGGATCAGGATTGGGGATCAGGATTGGGGATCAGGATTGAAGATCAGGATTGGGGATCAGGATTGGGGATCAGGATTGGGGATCAGGATTGGGGATCAGGATTGGGGATCAGGATTGGGATCAGGATTGGGGATCAGGATTGGGGATCAGGATTGAAGATCAGGATTGGGGATCAGGATTGGGGATCAGGATAGACTATCAGGATAGACTATCAGGATTGGGGATCTGGATTGGGCATTAGGATTGGTTATCAGGATAGACTATCAGGATTGGGGATCAGGATTGGGGATTAGGATTGGGATCAGGATTGGGGATCAGGATTGGGGATCAGGATTGGGGATCAGGATTAGGGATCAGGATTGGGGATCAGGATTGGGGATCAGGATTGGGGATCAGGATTGGGGATCAGGATTGGGATCAGGATTGGGGATCAGGATTGGGATCAGGATTGGGGATCAGGATTGGGGATCAGGATTGGGGATCAGGATTGGGGATCAGGATTGGATCAGGATTGGGGATCAGGATTGGGGATCAGGATTGGGGGTCAGGATTGGGGATCAGGATTGGGGATCAGGATTGGGGATCAGGATTGAAGATCAGGATTGGGGATCAGAGATAGACTATCAGGATAGACTATCAGGATAGACTATCAGGATTGGGTATCTGGATTGGGGATCTGGATTGGGGATTAGGATTGGGTATCAGGATTGGGGATCAGGATTGGGGATCAGGATAGACTATCAGGATTGGGGATCTGGATTGGGGATTAGGATTGGGGATCAGGATTGGGGATCAGGATTGGGGATCAGGATTGGGGATCAGGATTGGGGATCAGGATAGACTATCAGGATAGACTATCAGGATTGGGGATCAGGATTGAGGATCAGGATGGACTATCAGGATAGACTATCAGGATTGGGGATCTGGATTGGGGATTAGGATTGGGTATCAGGATTGGGGATCAGGATTGAAGATAAGGATTGGGGATCAGGATAGACTATCAGGATAGACTATCAGGATAGACTATCAGGATAGACTATCAGGATAGACAATCAGGATTGGGGATCTGGATTGGGGATTAGGATTGGGTATCAGGATTGGGGATCAGGATTGGGATCAGGATTGGGGATCAGGATTGGGGATCAGGATTGGGGATCAGATTGGGGATCAGGATTGGGGATCAGGATTGGGGATCAGGATTGGGGATCAGGATTGGGGATCAGGATTGGGGACAGATTAAAGATCAGGATTGGGGATCAGGATTGGGGATCAGGATTGGGGATCAGGATTGGGGATCAGGATTGGGGATCAGGATTGGGGATCAGGATTGGGATCAGGATTGAAGATCAGGATTGGGGATCAGGATTGGGGATCAGGATTGGGGATCAGGATTGGGGATCAGGATTGGGGATCAGGATTGGGGATCAGGATTGGGGATCAGGATTGGGGATCAGGATTGAAGATCAGGATTGGGGATCAGGATTGGGGATCAGGATAGACTATCAGGAATAGACTATCAGGATTGGGGATCTGATTGGGCATTAGGATTGGTTATCAGGATAGACTATCAGGATTGGGGATCAGGATTGGGGATTAGGATTGGGGATCAGGATTGGGGATCAGGATTGGGGATCAGGATTGGGGATCAGGATTAGGGATCAGGATTGGGGATCAGGATTGGGGCAGGATTGGGGATCAGAGATTGGGATCAGGATTGGGGATCAGGATTGGGGATCAGGATTGGGGATCAGGATTGGGATCAGGATTGGGGATCAGGATTGGGATCAGGATTGGGGATCAGGATTGGGGATCAGGATTGGATCAGGATTGGGATCAGGATTGGGGATCAGGATTGGGGGTCAGGATTGGGGATCAGGATTGGGGATCAGGATTGGGGATCAGGATTGGGGATCAGGATTGGGGATCAGGATAGACTATCAGGATAGACTATCAGGATAGACTATCAGGATTGGGTATCTGGATTGGGGATCTGGATTGGGGATTAGGATTGGGTATCAGGATTGGGGATCAGGATTGGGGATCAGGATAGACTATCAGGATTGGGGATTGGATTGGGGATTAGATTGGGGATCAGGATTGGGGATCAGGAATTGGGGATCAGGATTGGGGATCAGGATTGGGATCAGGATAGACTATCAGGATAGACTATCAGGATTGGGTATCTGGATTGGGATCTGGATTGGGGATTAGGATTGGTATCAGGATTGGGGATCAGGATTGGGGATCAGGATAGACTATCAGGATTGGGGATCAGGATTGGGATCAGGATTTGGGATCAGAGATTGGGGATCAGGATTGGGGATCAGGATTGGGGATCAGGATTGGGGATTAGGATTGGGGATCTGGATTGGGGATCAGGATTGGGATCAGGATTGGGGATCAGGATTGGGGATCAGGATTGGGGATCAGGATTGGGGATCAGGATTGGGGATCAGGATTGGGATCAGGATTGGGGATCAGGATTGGGATCAGGATTTGGGATGGAGATTGAGGATCAGGATTGGGGATCAGGATTGGGATGAGATTGAGGATCAGGATTGGGATCAGGATTGGGGATCAGGATTGGGGATCAGGATTGGGGATCAGGATTGGGGATCAGGATTGGGGATCAGGATTGGGGATCAGGATTGGGGATCAGGATTGGGGATCAGGATTGGGGATCAGGATTGAAGATCAGGATTGGGGATCAGGATAGACTATCAGGATAGACTATCGGGATAGACTATCAGGATTGGGGATCTGAATTGGGATCAGGATTGGGGATGGCGATTGAGGATCAGGATTGGGGATGAGCACGGAGGATCTGGATTGGGAATCAGGATTGGGGATCAGGATTGGGGATCAGGATTGGGGATCAGGATTGGGGATCAGGATTGGGATCAGGATTGGGGATCAGGATTGGGGATCAGGATTGGGGATCAGGATTGGGGATCAGGATTGGGGATCAGGATTGGGGATCAGGATTGGGGATCAGGATTATTGGGAGTGAAACAGCCGGACACATTGAGACTGAGGAGATGCTCGACCATCCTTGCAGCGGTGCTAAAATCAAATAATTCAAAGATTCACTACTATAATTGCAGCCTTGGGGACAACAAAGTTAATAATTTTGAGTGTCATCCATGCCAGCAACAAGGACTACTTAAGAACACAGGACGTTACACTTGCAAATATTGGCAGAATTCTAAAAGGCCGCTTTGAATGCATGTGTCTATGGTTTTAGTGGCCTTTTTGCTTAGTAATTCGCATCGCAGCGTAGCATGATACTCATAACCCATAAGTCTACGTTAGAGCACCAAGCAGACAAGATCGCAAACAGCTCACTTTATTGTGTTCTCTGGATCTTTTATTTCTTTCTTCAAATTAAATTATCAATTGAGTTATACAAGATGCCGACGAAGTGTTGCGTTCCAGGCTGCACAAGCAACTACAAAAGTGGTAAAAGGTGCACCGTATATACTTTTCCGAAACAAGAGGCTGAAATTGACTCCTGGATGAAGGCTTTGCGGTTATGTCTCGTACAAGGAAAATTTGTCCGGGAAAAGCACCGAGGCATATGCTACAGACAACAGCTGTGAGTTCACAAAGTTGGTGTCTCGCGGAAAATTGAGTCATCCGCCAGAATGGCTTGTTGTGTATGCTAGTTTCTGCTACGTCTTCTTTCTCGGCTCCGGACAGCGTTGCGTTAACAGTTCAGTTAATGTGTTTCTGAGAATTTTCGACTCTTTTTTGGATATTGCACTTGCAACGAGCTACTTATAAGAATATCTCGCCGGTTTGCAAATTCCTTTTACAAGGGTTTAGTAAGAAAGGAATCTGAAACTGAGAGACATCAAAGCGGTGTTGGTGCAAGACGGTTACGAAAATTAAACTCCGGTTAACTTTGTGACGAATTTATTACTATTTTCACTGTCATCTTTGCTACCATCGTGTTGCTTCTACATTTTAAACAAGTCCATGAATCGGGATATGAGCGAATAAGTATTATTATTGTTGACCAAGTGTAGTTTCTATCATTCAATATTCATTCTTGTTATTTTTGGGTATTTCTTCGTTTTTTGTTAAACTTCTACACCCTGTTCACGATCACCTTTTGGAGAAAATATAAATATTTTGTCGGTGTACATGCATATAAAAAGCTTTATTTACTAGGCTTTAATTTCTATTCATGTATTATACACATTGCTTCAAATAGCAAAAAGGCCACTAAAACCATAGACACATGCATTCAAAGCGGCCTTTTAGAATTCTGCCAATATTTGCAAGTGTAACGTTCTGTGTTCTTAAGTAGTCCTTGGCCAGCAATAAAGCGAGTTTGAAGCTGTGTTCAAGAATCGAAGCAGTAGGCTAATGCTCCCAAACTGGAGAACCTGATTTACTGGAACAATTATGTACATTAAATTTAAGAGTCAGATTCAAATACACTTGATAAAGAATTTTTACACAGCTGATGCCCTTTGCTACAGTTAGGGTACACAAGTGTTTTGTCAAAGACAGGACTTTCAATATTGCTATTGGCACCAGAAAATTGCATGTAGATGTGGCCAATTTTGCATCCAAAATGAACGAAACTGAAAGTTGTTAGCCAGGGGGTCGGCAAACTCTCCGAAGCCTCTCGATCCGGCCCGGGGATTAATAATTGTATTAGCGATCTGGACTGCTCACGGGCTTGTGTCTCTTTCAGTGCTCTCCTCTCTTCTCTCCTCTCTCTCATCTCTGTTTTTCTATTCTGTAATCTCGTCTCTTCCCTCTCCTCTCTTTTTCTAATCTCTCATCTCTCTCTCTCTCTCTCTCTCTCTTTCTCTCTCTCTCTCTCTCTCTCTCTCTCTCTCTCTCTCTCTCTCTCTCTCTCGCCTCTCCTCTTATCTGTCATATCATATCTTCTCTTCTGAGCTCCCTCTTTCCTTTTCTCTCTCATTTGGCTCTCTTATGAACTGGATTCTTTATCTGACCCTTGAGGTACGCATGCAGACCCTGGGTTTAAAAACCCTTGGCAGTGTACCGTAGTGTACGAGTAGAAGCTGTAAACTTTGTGACACGTAAAAATTAAAATCTCTGAGCAATCAACATTCTTCGCCTTCCTGCTCAGCCTGCTCAAGCTGAACCTGGAGCGCAACGAATCCGAGTTCCCAATTCGATGGCAAGCACTTCCTGTAGGTAAAAGGCACTGCCATGGGGAAGTCGTTCGCGCCCAGCTACAGCAACATCTACATGGGCTACTGGAGCAGAGAGGTCTGGAGACCAGCCCGCAGAAGCTCAGCCTTTGGCTTCGCTACATTGATGAAATCTTCGGCGTGTGGCGCGGCACAGAGGCGGAGCTGGCCCAGTTCCATCAACACCTGGACGCCCTCGACCCGAACATCCGGCTTCAACTGAGCTACAGCAGCGCAGAGGTGAACTTCCTGGACACCACCGTCCTCTGGGACCGCGAAGGCCACATTAAGAGCCTGGCAAGCAGGGTGTACTTCAAGCCCACCGACAGCCGAGCCCTCATTCACCACGGCTCCTTTCATCCTAAGTGGACTTTCCGAGGCGTGGTGAAATCCCAGCTCCTCAGGTACGCCCGGCGGTGCTCCCGGTTGGCCAACTTCGACGCAGCAGGCACCTCGCTGATGTCGAATCTGGTGCAACACCAAGGCTACAGCCAGCGTTTCCTCCGCACCATCAAGTACGACGTGCTGACTGAGCTGGGCTTCTACCCGACCAGACGGTGGGAGTTCGGCTTCCTGCCGTGCAACTCGGCCCGGCTCTGCAAGTGCTGCCAGGCGCATGCCAGGTTCACCTCCGTCTACCCCGGATCTGCTGCCACATCGGTCCAACTCGTCATCAGTCCCAGGATCGACTGCAACGCAATGAACGCCGGTGCGACCACACTGTGTTTGTCGGCGAGACCGTCAACAGCATCCGCGTCGCATACTGGCGCACATCGGCGACATCCGACACGCCCGCGACACTCCGGTGGCCCGCCACTTCACCAGCGATGGCCACAGCCTGGCAGACTTCGCCTTAACCGGCGTGTGGACTCAGGACGGCGCAGGACCGAAGGCCAATGAACGGCGTCAGCGCCAAGAAGCCAAGCTGATTGATGTCCTGAGGACCCGTTTTCCGCATGGCGCCAACGAGATTTTGGCCGTTGTGCAGCATCCGAGGCCCTAGTTGTCATTGTGAGGGACCGGCTGGAACGACACTGCGAGGCCCCGGTGCTGCCAGCCTACACCAAGGGCAGGAGCCTCCGGGAGTTGCTCTGCCGCAGTCGGCTCGAACCTGCCAATTAACATATTCAGGTATTTTTGCTCTCCCTACTCTGCGTTTTTTCTGCTCCTCTGCCATTGTTTGTACTTGTTTGTTGACTCTGTCACCTTGTGCGGTGCGGTAACTCTTTCTACGCAACGTTTATTTCTTACCTATTTAATTTTTTTGTTTTATATTATCGGGTGATATTCTATTTGGAAATATCTAATTTGACATTTAAATGTCGGTAAGGCCTTTGTTTTTTATTCTATTTATTTTGATCTATTACTCATCATACTCAATCTATTTATTTTGCCAATTTATAGTTCTCGTATATTTCTCTATGTACTATCGTACTTTACTTTTTACAATCAATCTTTGCCATAGCTTGACTGCGCATTTGGGGCAAAAAATGTGCGCCTCTCTCCCAGTAATGAAAATGGCAGTCCAGCACCCATCCTCAGGATTCCCTGTTGCCACCGTGATGCCACCCTCGGTGCCTTTCCTTTTCCCCTCCTAAACTGATGATTTTAAATATTCTGCTTTTGTTTTAAACTCGCAGCATCCCCACTTTCTGTACTTCATCGAAGCTGCTATTTTTTGTGCCGAGGCGCCGACGGACAAGCGACGAAGCTTCCGTGCTGTCAGCAGTTCGTCTACCTCGGCTGTCTGGTGCCTGACGTTTGCGAGGACCTGCGACGTCTTCGTGGACTTGCCTGGGCTGCTTTCCGTTCCGTGAGGGTTGTCCTGCAGTCCGAGGCGCTGCCCGACTGCCAGAGGGCGGCGTTGTTCCAGGTGGTAATCGAGACCGTCCTGCTGTACAACGCCGAGACCTGGACGCTGACGGATTCGCTCGAACAGCTGGTCGATGCGGCGCACGCTGGCCTGCTGCGCGCCGCCTTCAAGATCGGCTACGAGCGAGTGACCAATGCGGCACTCTATCGCCGCACCGGCCTGTCCCGCCCCAGCGAACTGTTGCGCCGTCGGCGACTCCAGCTGGCAGGCCAGTTCATCCGAGCCGAGTCGTACTGCTCACAGCCGGTGCAGGAGGTGCTGCTACTGACGCTACAGGCACCCTACCGGCGGGGCAGGCGCGTACTCGGCGTTTCGTCGACTGCCTGCTGGCTGATGCCGGCGCCCCGGACAACTGCCGGCGGCGCCGCCTAGGTTCGCGCCCAGGCCTTGAAACGCGCCTTGTGACATTGTCTGCTAACTGATTGACAACAACAACAACAACAACAAGGTACTGCTCCCGCCGGCCACGCAGTAGCCAGAAAGGGGGGAGCAGTCAGAAAGCGCGTCTCTGGGCCATTGCCCTCAGGAAGTCGCATCCCCCTGCTTGGTCCGGGGCGCCAGCGTCACTCAAAAGTCGGTTAGGGTATCGCACCGTTTGCCCTTGGCCTCGCCTCCGCGGTCCCTGCAGCTTGAGCAGCAGCACGTCGTGTAGCGGCTCAGGACAGCGGGCCTCCGACCGGATGACGTGGCCAGCCAGTCGAAGTCGCCGCCCGCGCAGCAGGTCAGAAGGCCGCGTCAGGCGCGCCCTAGTGTAGAGCGCGCATTGGTCTCGCTGCCTGGGCCGCTGCGCACTCCGAAAGCCGCACGCAGCATTGCCGCATGCGCAGCGTCCAGCTGCCTCTCCAAGGCGTCCGTCAGGGTCCAAGTCTCGGCGTTGTACAACAGGACAGTCTCGACGACTGCCTGAAACAGCCGAGCCTTGAGCCCGTCGTCCAGGGCCTCAGATTGGAGCACGGAGCGCACAGATCGAAATGCGGCCCAGGCCAGTCCTCGTCGTCTCTTCAGGTCGTCGGCAACGTCCGGCACGGAACCGCCGAGGTACACAAAGCGCTCGCAGCGGGTAAGCATAAATGCATTCCCAGCCGCAGCGTCTCGGTAATTGATCTCGGCCGGCAAGTCGGAGGGCACCGTGAACACTACCGTCTTCCGCGCGTTCAGCTTAAGGCCGACCCGCGACGCTGCCGCCATCAGGCCATCAAGCAGCCGCTGGGCACCTTCAGCCGTCGATGAAAGTAGGCGCGAGGTCGTCCGCGTAGCCGAGAACGGAGAGCCGCTTCTCCGGGTGCCACCGACTCGTGCGTCTTCTCAAAAGGAAGCCGTCATCCAGGTTGGGCAGGCCGGTTTTCAGCACCCAGTCCAGTGCCAGCACAAACAGAAAAGGCGCCAAAGTGTCACCCTGCAGCACGCCTGACGACGTGCTGAATTGATCTGACAGTCCATCTGGCGTCATCACCGAAGCGGTCGTGTCCTGGTACATTCGCCATGATGGCGGAAATCAGTTGCTCCGGTACATTGTACGCACGAAGCACGAGAGGCAGCGCGCCGCGAGCCAGCGAGTCGAAGGCCTTGAGGAAATCAATGAAGATCACCACGAGACTTGACTGAATGGATGCGCGCCTCCTCGATGATGCGGCGGAGGGCTAGGATCTGCGTCACTGTGCCGCGATGTGGGCGGAACCCGTTCTGCTCAGTTCGCAGGAACTGGTCCAGCACAGGCTGTAACCGAGCCAGCAGCACCCGGTTGAACAGCTTCGGTTGTCCACTCGCGGGCGCGGCCTGCGAGGTTTGATTGACAACGTATTTTGTTGTTGTTGTTGTACTTCAGAAATATTCATAAAACGGATCAAGCGGCTCCAATATGCATGTGCTCTGCCCGAGGTTTATTGGCCAGACTTTAACATTTGGAAGCCAAAGGCCTGCACTGCAGGCCATATCGAAACGGCCCAAAAATCCAGAGATTGAACAATGTCTATGGCATCAAAAACCATCTCCCAATCACTAAAGCAACTGCCCAGTATGGCCTGCTGTGCAGGTCATGATTGATTTAAAGAAGTCCATTGTGCATTTCCGTTATGTTTTCACTCAAATGTTAAAGGTGAAATAAGCGTGTGGCAGTGAAAATGAGGTGATGCACAAATGTATGTTGGTCGTATTAAATGTAGCTAACTTTAATCACTTCACTTTCGTCTGGATTTTCTGGTAGATCGATGCTTGGATTGATGGTCGAAACCCTCGAATTCCGGCCGTCATGGTCAAACGAGTTGTCATTTCGAACCCTTTTTTACTGGGTCCAGGGGCTAATTCAACCATTCCGCGGTCGCCTCATCTTGGCTCTCATCAGTTTCTGGATCCATACTTTCCGACTCCGTTTCTGACTCAAAAACCGTTGAGTCATCGCTTGATAAAGCGTCTTCCGAATCGGAATCGAGTCCCAGTCTGCGCAAGGCGTCACTTTTAGCTGTCCTTATCGGGCGCGTAAAGCAATTTGTGGGTAGGAAGGTTTGAAGCAAGGAGCTAGCAGAAAAAGTCTGTGGTATACTTTACTTCTGGGCTTCTAGGGTGTGCACTCGATTCAGCAAAAAAGACAAATTTGTCTATGGACTGCTCTGCAGGCCTTTGAGCTTTTAAGCGATCTTACAGAACCAAGTTTGGTATATAGCTATGATTATTGGTAATATCAGATATTTGGCAATAATGAAGCTGAACTTGTGCTAAACGGCTCTGTTTTGTTTCAAACTGCTTTCTGTCTGCGTAGCAATGGATAAATAATCAGCGGTCCCAGTGTCGTGCTGCGACCGCTGATTATTTGCATTGTTATACTGCTTGATCATCCTACAAACAATGCATTGTTAGTAGTAATATATTGTTCTGGCATAAAAAATGTAAATAATGATCGTCAAATTGCTAGACAATGAATGGAGGCTTCACGTGCGACAGATTTTGTAGCTATTTTGAGGAATTCGTGTAGAAAGACATCACCAACAAGTTTCGATTTTGAATTACAAAATGTACATTTCATGTATCTGAATTGCGTGTATCTGCAAGTTCAGCTTATTTCATTTTTATATTTATTAGTCGATTTTCGTTGCAAAAATACTTTCGGCTCCTATCTGTGCAGCGAGAAAATTAAATATCATTTGCAGCTTACAATTGGAGGAGCATAATACGGCATGTGCATCTACTTGTACGAGTACCATGTGAAATTATGTTGTGTATGAAACGAGTATATAGTGTGCCAGGATTCCAAGAGTGAACTGAGTGTAAAAGTGTGAGTGTGAGAGAGACAGTGAGAAAGTGAGTGTGAGGGAGTGAGTGAAAAAAGTGAGTGAGAGAGTGAGGGTGAGAGAGTGAGGGTGAGAGAGTGAGAGTGAGAGAGTGAGGGTGAAGAGAGTGAGGGTGAGAGAGTGAGGGTGAGAGAGTGAGGGTGAGAGAGTGAGGGTGAGAGAGTGAGGGTGAGAGAGTGAGAGTGAGAGAGTGGGTGAGAGAGTGAGGGTGAGAGAGTGAGGGTGAGAGAGTGAGGGTGAGAGAGTGAGGGTGAGAGAGTGAGGGTTAGTTAAATTTCCAACACAATTCAATTTACAATAAAATTCAAACTTACAATAAAGTTCTATTTCCAAAACAAGTAAACATAAAACACTTCAATTTCATACCGGTTTTTGTTTTTGGGTCCAGTTGGTTTTCAAAACCTTCATCAGTCACATAAGCAAAAGTGCCTGTCTGGGCGAAGTTTTAAGGGCACTTTTTCTAATCCAGCCATTGGCCGATGT
>NIVC01000613.1:0-55000 GCA_002269645.1 Macrostomum lignano
GAATTCGACAACCGTCTGGTGCGGCGACTCCGGTAGTGGATGGATAACAGAAAGAAGCATGGCTGAGGAGCAGGGGTAGGCTTGCACAAGATCGGTATTCCGTCTGGTCCACCAGGGTTGCATAGCCAGACTGCGCCGAAGCCGCCGGCAGCAGACGGTTTCGTCGTAGGGGGCCAGCGCCTTGTACAGGTCCAGATGGCGCCGCAGCAGGCGGGAGGCGCTACCTCTGTTGAGCTGCAAAAATAAAGTGTCAAAACTCATTCTAAAAAGTTTAACGCCAGGGATACAAACAGACAGGCAGACAGACAGACAGACAGACAGACAGACAGACAGACAGACAGACAGACAGTCAGGCAGACAGTAAGGCAGACAGACAGACAGACAGACAGACAGACAGACAGACAGACAGACAGACAGTCAGGCAGACAGTAAGGCAGACAGACAGACAGACAGACAGACAGACAGACAGACAGACAGACAGACAGACAGACAGTCAGGCAGACAGTAAGGCAGACAGACAGACAGACAGACAGACAGACAGACAGACAGACAGACAGACAGACAGTCAGGCAGACAGTAAGGCAGACAGACAGACAGACAGGCAGACAGACAGACAGACAGACAGACAGACAGACAGGCAGACAGTAAGGCAGACAGACAGACAGACAGACAGACACATCATTCACACTCAGCGGAGCAATCGGCCTGGCGCAGCAGGGCGGCTGGAAACTCGGCGCCCAGCGCCTGCAGCACTTCGGCCAGGAGCCTGACAGCTTTGCTACCGTCCGCGCCACCGTCCAGCTGTTCAACGAGAATCCGGCGCAGTTCGGGCCAGCCGTTGGCGACCAACCGACGCCAGAAGTCGAACCGGCGAGGCAACTGCGGGCAGCTGCCGGCAAGAAGAAAGGCGGCATCTTCAATGCTGCCAAGAAGAGCGGAGCTGCAGAACAGCTGGTTGAGGCATGGCGAGTCCAGCAGGCTGCGCGCTTCCGTCTGGGCCACCGGCACCGAGTCCGCAAAGGGTGCCTGGTTCATTCCGCGGCTCCGAGCTGCAGCTGCTGCAAGATATGCACTCGGGCTTGTGACTTCGGGAGAGGATCTAGGGAACGCTGTGGCCCAGCAACTGAGGATCTGGGCTGGCCCAGCAACTGGGGATTTGGGAGGCTGACCCAGTAACTGAGGATCTGGGAGGCTGGCCCAGCAACTGAGGAGCTGGGAGGCTGACCTAGCAACTGACACTCTGGAGGCTGGCTAGCAACTGAGGATCTGGGAGGCTGGCTAGCAACTGAGGATCTGGGAGGCTGGCTAGCAACTGACACTCTGGGAGGCTGACCCAGCAACTGACACTCTGGGAGGCTGGCCCAGCAACTGAGGATCTGGGAGGCTGGCTCAGCAACTGAGGATCTGGGAGGCTGGCTCAGCAACTGAGGAGCTGGGAGGCTGGCTCAGCAACTGAGGAGCTGGGAGGCTGGCTCAGCAACTGAGGATCTGGGAGGCTGGCCTAGCAACTGAGGAGCTGGGAGGCTGGCTCAGCAACTGAGGAGCTGGGAAGCTGGCTCAGCAACTGAGGAGCTGGGAGGCTGGCTCAGCAACTGAGGAGCTGGGAGGCTGGCTCAGCAACTGAGGATCTGGGAGGCTGGCCTAGCAACTGAGGAGCTGGGAGGCTGACCTAGCAACTGACACTCTGGGAGGCTGGCTAGCAACTGACACTCTGGGAGGCTGGCTCAGCAACTGAGGATCTGGGAGGCTGGCCCAGTAACTGAGGATCTGGGAGGCTGGCCCAGCAACTGAGGAGCTGGGAGGCTGACCTAGCAACTGACACTCTGGGAGGCTGGCTAGCAACTGAGGATCTGGGAGGCTGACCCAGCAACTGACACTCTGGGAGGCTGGCCCAGCAACTGAGGAGCTGGGAGGCTGACCAGCAAGTGACACTCTGGGAGTCTGGCCCAGCAACTGAGGACCTGGGAGGCTGGCCCAGTAACCGAGGATCTGAGTCGCGTTAAAGAGCAATTGATGAGACAGAAGATAATGACAGGCCATCCGTACTAACAATTACAAATGTCTGCTTTTTGTCAGTAAGAACTAAGTCAGGAAGTCATACAAGATTTTCGGCCATTTCTGCTCGTAAGCGGACTGCATATGCACACGTTAAAATGTGTATTTTGCTCAGAAAATATATAAAGGCTGGCATCCCTGGGTGCCGCTCTTGCAAATAATAGCTCATAATCCTCAGTAAAACTGATTACAAGTACTTTACTGTGCGACATCTTGTGTGAGTCCACTGATTGGGACTTGACCCCGGCACCTGCGTATCATGGGCTGTAAATGTACCTTTATTAGACTGGGCCGCGTGACACCGAAGGCAGACATGCGCACGGACAGACAGAGAGACAGAGAGACAGACAGAGAGACAGACAGACAGACAGACAGACAGACAGACAGACACTAAGACAGACAGACACTAAGACAGGCAGACAGACAGACAGACAGACAGACAGACAGACAGACAGACAGACAGACAAACAGACAGACACTAAGACAGACAGACAGACAGACAGACAGACAGACAGACACCCACTAAGACAGACAGGCAGGCAGGCAGACAGACAGACAGACAGACAGACACTAAGACAGACAGACAGAAAGACAGACAGACAGACAGACAGACAGACAGACAGACAGCCAGACAGACAGGCAGACAGACAGACAGACAGACAGACAGACAGGCAGGCAGACAGACAGACAGACAGACAGACACTAAGACAGACAGACAGACAGACAGACAGACAGACAGACAGACAGACAGCCAGACAGACAGGCAGACAGACAGACAGGCAGACAGCCAGGCAGACAGACAGACAGGCAGGCAACACAAACAAGACAGGAAAAGCATGATGCAGCATGGAGCTGGCAATGCAAGCAGAAGCAAACAAAATAAAGTACAAATGTCCCGAAACTGACAGCAGCGAGTATGAAATGAAGAGTGCAATTTAGTTGGCAGTTGGGCGGGGCTAAAACACTGAATTTAATAAGTAGCAGAAAAAAGAATATTCACAAGTGAAAACATACGTGTCAGCATATGCGGATACGCAGTTACGGCCGGTGCACAGGTGCCAGACATGCCATATCTACAGTACAACAATATATTTCTATGTAATCCGTCATTGAAGACCGATATATATACTTTAGTGAATGTTTAGAGAAAAGCAAAAATAGCTAGCATAGGCTCGGCAGACTAGTATGAGTAGTATTCGCGGGACACCAAACCAGCTAGCGGTGGAAAGTAAAAATAATCTCAATTAGGTGCTCAATACGTATTGCTCAGAGAGCAGCTCAAACGCGACTGTGCTACTCGAGCAGGTAAGTAGTATAAGTTGAGTTACAATGCCTTAATCTTTTAGGCATTAAAAAATGAAAGAACAAAAAACATATTGATTTCAAATACAGCAAAGGAAAGCAAAACACAGTTCTGAATAAATGTTTAAAGCAAATATGGTTGCAAGAGGGATTGTTAAACTGCCTCTTGCTAACTCACAGTACTTATTGTGGATATAAACAAATAATTTTCGGATCTTCTGCAATTTAAAGAAGCAAGACGTCAAGCAGAGCAAAACAGACAGACATCAAACAGACATATTCCGGCCATAGAGATCCGTGTTTTATATATTCATATCTCTAGGATTTCTCCATCATCATTTTTCTTCTTAATCCCCTGCTGATACAGCCCTATCCCATCTTTTCCGCCTCTACCTCTTCTCTTCCGCCCTCTCCCACCTCTCTTCCGCCCTCTCCCTCCTCTCTTCCGCCTCTTTTCCGCCCTCTCCCTCCTCTCTTCCGCCTCTTTTCCGCCCTCTCCCTCCTCTCTTCCGCCCGCTCCCTCCTCTCTTCCGCCCTCTTCCGCCTCTTTTCCGCCCTCTCCCTCCTCTCTTGCACCCTCTTCCTCCTCTCTTCTGCCTTCTCCCTCCTCTCTTCCGCCCTCTTCCGCCTCTTTTCCGCCCTCTCCCTCCTCTCTTGCGCCCTCTTCCTCCTCTCTTCTGCCTTCTCCCTCCTCTCTTCCGCCCCTCCCTACTCACTTCTAGCCGTTCAACAGCTGTCAATCCATAGTCCAGCAACTATAATACACTCCCAATCAAAACAGGATACACAGGTAAAACGCAACAATACAAAGAATTCAAATATTAGACATCAAATTAATCAAATTGAAATGTTACACAGTTCTGAAAGTCACAGGAAATTGGTCGTGCCGTACCATCTAGGCCTCACTCTACTCCGCTGCTGGGGGCTGCTGCTGCTGTTGCTGCTGCTGCTGATCCGCCTGTAATCTTTCAAGGGCTTCTTCCAGCACCTCGGCAGCACCCGGCGGTTGCGGTGCAGCCTGATTGTCTGGCAGAGGCGGAGTCAACGACGGCGGCAAGTCGACCGGACGTTCAACTGCGACAGCTTCTAAACTGGTCAGATCCGAGATGCTCTTGCTCTTAACGCATTGGAAATCAACGTGACGCGACCTGTTCTCCTCCTTCTCCCAGCTGACCCGCAGGAACGGGCGCTGGGCGTAGCTATAGATGACGTCAGACCTGCCCCCGGCCCTCCGCTTCACTTTCTCCTTGTGTGTCGGGTAGCCTTCAATACCGATGCGAATCTTCTTCATTCGCCGCTCTTTTAGCACCTGCTTGGAAACGTCGCGGTTCTCCACGTATTTGAAGAATCTGCACATTGAACTGGAGTTCACTATGAGAGGCAGCACCTCGGTGTCCGGCATAGCTGGGGGATGGTCCTCGTCCCAGTCAACCACATCCTCGTCAGCCAGTATCACAATCTGGCACTCGCGCTCGCCGCGCTGGGCGCAGGTCACCAGCTGGGGCAGGATCACCTGGCAGTATGGGGAAAGGGGAGATGTGACCCGCCTGGCTGACACTGAGGCTGCTTCATATTGCAGCTACCGACACTTTAGTCATCCGACATTTATAACTGACACTCAACCTACCTGACACTCAACCTACCTGACACTCAACCTACCTGACACTCAACCTACCTGACACTCAACCTACCTGACACTCAACCTACCTGACACTCAACCTACCTGACACTCAACCTACCTGACACTTAATCTACCTGACACTCAACCTACCTGACACTCAACCTACCTGACACTCAACCTACCTGACACTCAACCTACCTGACACTCAACCTACCTGACACTCAACCTACCTGACACCCAACCTACCTGACACTCAACCTACCTGACACTCAACCTACCTGACACTCAACCTACCTGACACTTAATCTACCTGACACTCAACCTACCTGACACTCAACCTACCTGACACTCAACCTACCTGACACTCAACCTACCTGACACTCAACCTACCTGACACTCAACCTACCTGACACCCAACCTACCTGACACTCAACCTACCTGACACTCAACCTACCTGACACTCAACCTACCTGACACCCAACCTACCTGACACTCAACCTACCTGACACTCAACCTATCTGATACTCAACCTACCTGACAAGTAAACTATAAATCAATGCTTACCTCCTCAAGAAAGTGCTCAAACTGAGCCCTAGCCCCATCGTTACTAAACTCGTGCAGCAGGCCTTGCAAGTCCTCGCACTTCCGCATGGTGTCCAAGGTGAACGGCACCATGAAATAGTCGCAAGCGGCTCTCAGCTCGGAGACATCAGTGCCTCTGGGACACCGCAGACAGCCGTCAGTATAGAAGCTGAGCACAGCGCGGAATACTTCGGCGGAGAAGCCGTCCCGCAGTTCGTATTCGCCCTGATCGTTCGGCCGGGTGATGCTGAGGTCCAGACTGCTGGTGAACATTCGGCCAAGCATAGTGTCCGGGTAGCGGCTGAACAGGTTGGGATCAACTACGAATCTGGCGCCGTCCACCGCTATGGTCAGGTTGCGGGGCGAGTCTTTGCGAACGGCGCCGATGTACTGCGAATTTGTATTTTGGATCGGGATTAGCGAATTCATGATGAGATTATGATGAGATTCGGGTAGCTATGGACGAGATTCGGGTAGCTAATGATGAGATTCGGGTAGCTAATGATGAGATTCAGGTAGCCAACGATGAGATTCGGGTAGCTAATGACGAGATTCGGGAAGCTAATGATGAGATTCGGGAAGCTAATGATGAGATTCAGGTAGCTAATGATGAGATTCAGGTAGCTATCGGTAAGATTCGGGTAGCTAATGATGAGATTCGGGTAGCTAATGATGAGATTCAGGTAGCTAATGATGAGATTCAGGTAGCTAATGATGAGATTCGGGTAGCTAATGACGAGATTCGGGAAGCTAATGATGAGATTCGGGAAGCTAATGATGAGATTCGGGAAGCTAATGACGAGATTCGGGAAGCTAATGATGAGATTCGGGAAGCTAATGATGAGATTCGGGAAGCTAATGATGAGATTCAGGTAGCTAATGATGAGATTCAGGTAGCTATTGGTGAGATTCGGGTAGCTAATGATGAGATTCGGGTAGCTAATGATGAGATTCAGGTAGCTATCGGTGAGATTCGGGTAGCTAATGATGAGATTCGGGTAGCATGAGATTCAGGTAGCCACTGTTGAGATTCGGATAGCATGAGATTCAGGTAGCTATTGATAAGATTCGGGTAGCTAATTATGAGATTCAGGTAGCCAATGATGAAATTCACGTAGCCATTGATGAGATTCAGGTATCCAATGATGAGATTAAAGTAGTCAAGAATCAAGACATTTATAGTTGAGGAATGAGATTTCTTGCTTAGATTTGCTTCATGAGATTTTAAGACGCCCAGGGTATGACTTTGAACCGTCTAAGGTAAGATTTTGGTAAGTCTAGAGTAAGATTGTATAAAAGTCTAAAAGATTTTGGAAAGTCCAGGATGAGATTTTGAAAAGTACAGGATGAGATTTTGGAAAGTACAGGATGAGATTTTGAAAAGTACAGGATGAGATTTTGGAAAGTACAGGATGAGATTTTGAAAATTACAGGATAGGATTTTGAAAAGTACAGGATGAGATTTTGGAAAGTACAGGATGAGATTTTGAAAAGTACAGGATGAGATTTTGGAAAGTACAGGATGAGATTTTGGAAAGTACAGGATGAGATTTTGAAAAGTACAGGATGAGATTTTGGAAAGTACAGGATGAGATTTTGAAAAGTACAGGATGAGATTTTGGAAATTCTAGGATGAGATTTTGGAAAGTCAAAGATGAGATTTGATAAGTCCATGGTGAGATTTTGAGCAGTTAATGCCAACCTCAACCCGATTTGGATCCTCCGAGTGCCGCTGCCTCGGCCGATGGTCGGGACTGTCGCCGGAGGGGCTGCTGGACCCACCGTCCTGCAGGCCGAGGGTCGGACTGCGCGACTGCGAGAATCGGCGCCGACTTTCGCTGCCGTCGCCGCTGCTGTCGCGCCGACGAGCGCCGCCGTTTTTCAATGCCGACGGCCGGCCGGCGGAGTCGGCGCCGCCGATGCAACCGCCGGCGGGGACTTCGCCGTCCGGCCAGGCGGCCGGGGGCGGCGGCTGGACGAAGCTGACATTGGGGCCTTCCACTTCGGAGTCGAAGCTGCGCTGCACAATACAGGACTTGTGGCGACCGTGATGGCAGGAGCTGCGGGATGTGGATTTCACTGCTGATTGGCTGTTGGGATTATCGATCTATGGTGGGGATTCTCACTGCTGATTGGCTGTTGGGATTATCGATCTATGGTGGGGATTCTCACTGCTGATTGGCTGTTGGGATTATCGATCTATGGTAGGGATTCTCACTGCTGATTGGCTGTTGGGATTATCGATCTATGGTGGGGATTCTCACTACTGATTGGCTGTTGGGATTATCGATCTATGGTGGGGATTCTCACTGCTGATTGGCTGTTGGGATTATCGATCTATGGTAGGGATTCTCACTGCTGATTGGCTGTTGGGATTATCGATCTATGGTAGGGATTCTCACTGCTGATTGGCTGTTGGGATTATCGATCTATGGTGGGGATTCTCACTGCTGATTGGCTGTTGGGATTATCGATCTATGGTGGGGATTCTCACTGCTGATTGGCTGTTGGGATTATCGATCTATGGTGGGGATTCTCACTGCTGATTGGCTGTTGGGATTATCGATCTATGGTGGGGATTCTCACTGCTGATTGGCTGTTGGGATTATCGATCTATGGTGGGGATTCTCACTGCTGATTGGTTCCGGGTTCAAACCTTTTCAGCGACGACCGTCGCCGCTTGTCCTCGGCATCGCTGAGCTCAGAGTCGGATGTTGAATCGTAACGATGGCGAGCTCGTTGACGCCTGCCGCCGCCGCCGCCGCCGCCACCGCTGCCACCACCGCCCGTACCAAAGTCGCTGTCAGCATAGTCGTCATTGACATGATTTCCAACGCCATTGCCGCCATAGGCTCCGCCGCAGGCGCCGCCAGTATCAATAGCATTGCTAGCTTGATTCAGCGCGGGCGGCGATGAAGGTGCGGCATCGCCATCTGGACTGTGACCATTGCATTCACTGGCACCACCAGTAGCCATTAGCTCTGTAGGCGAGCTTTAACCTCAACTAGCTAAATTTAGATAATATAGATAATTTATGCTGCAGAACTCAAGTAGCAATAAGTGGCATGAAGCAAGTTAGTTATTGTCAAGCACTTTTTGCTACTTCAAAAAGGATCAGCATGCATAGTCTTATTAAAAAAATGTTCAAATCTAATGACATCATTTTAAGAAATAAACGTCATATTTGGCTAAATATCAGTTAAGAAGGATTTTAGTATTGCAGCATAATTAATAAGGATTCAATGTGGTCAATTATTCTAAAAGCTATTTTAAAATGATTTTTAAAGATATCTAGAACCTTAAAATTTTATAATATTAAAATTAAAAAATACCTTAAAGAGTCCAAAAGCTAAAAAATAACTACTACCAATTACTTTGGCAATAATCTAGTAGTCATTATGGCCCCTATTATGGCCAAGGGATTTTTTTAATTCAAAAAATGATTGGCATACCAGCATGCTAAAGCTGGTTTGCCTGCAGCAAAGAAAAGTAAGGCTAGACATAGCTTTGTTTGGCAAATGGGCTATATTTGGTTTAGCCTAACATATTTAAAGAATTATTTGGCATCATTTGACCCTAGGCCACAATAAGGATTTTTAGCTATATGAACAAATATAATATACAGAAATAAAATGGCAGAACATATAAATAAGTCTAATAGTATTGCCTATTTTGCTACCATTGGTTAAACAAGTTTGTTAATACCTAGCTAGTACTCTTATCCTACTATTAGTCAAATAAACTATATTTTTGACTAATATATATGCAATATATTGGTTTGTTTAACTATAGCTTAATATATTTGTTTAACTAAATAAATATAATTTGTTTAAATAGTTTAAATTTCATATATTAGAAGTATTTCATCTGATGGCACTATTGAAGTTGGCCTAGATAGACATTGAATTCTGGTTGTTTTACTCCCAAACCATTTTGCCCATAGTCTGTTTTGTCTATAAACCAGTTTGGCTATAGGAATTTCAGCCAAAATGGTAATTATATAATTTTGAGATATAGCTATATTGTATCTTTATTTACTTTTTCAATGCTAGTTTATAGTTTTATTGTGTAAAAAATATGATCTGAATTGTTGCTACAACAATTTTTTTATTAGAGGCAAGGGGGTTGTGTGCACCCTGGCACACTTTAAGTGACATAGGCACATAACTGGCAAGAGGCATTACTGCCCATTCTGCCGACTCCCTTGAGCAGGCATACACGCGTGTGGATACGTACACAGTCATACGCACAGGCACACACTCACACAGGAGTCATACATGCCCAACACCCGTCCGACCCATCCGAACTGGACAGGTGAAATGGCTGCTGGCCAAGGTAAGTCGCAATATCGAAAATGCAAAAAACGAAAAAATTGGGAGAAGAAAGAAAGGAGAGGAAGAGAAAAGGAAAAGAAAGGAGGGAGAAGAGAGAGAGGGGGGAAAGAGGAGAAAGAAAGAGAAAGAAAAGAAAAGAGAAAAAGGCAAGAAAAGTCATATACAAAGTGAAAATTAAGTCGCAATTGGGAGGAACTAAGTCGCAATCGGGAGGAACTAAGTTGCAATCGGGAGGAACTAAGTCGCAATCGGAGGAACTAAGTTGCAATCGAGAGGAACTAAGTTGCAATTGAGAGGAACTAAGTTGCAATCGAGAGGAACTAAGTTGCAATCGAGAGAAACTAAGTTGTCTTGAATCCCATATTCTAAATCGTCTTAAAATCCTCTGTAAAGCCTTTCAAATACCATATCTTGTTTTCCCTGTTTGCAAAAACTGACTTCCATTGTCCAGACTCAGACTCTCATGTCTCCTCTCTGTATTCTCGCCGTTACTCTCTTCTCCCTCCTCCTCTCTACCTCTTTATTTATCTCTTCTCCCTCGTGTTTCGTCTGTACCCTCTCCTGTCTCCTCTCTTCTCTCTTATTTCTCCCCTCTTCTTTCCTCTCTCATATCTCATCTCTACTCACTTATCTATTGTCTCTCCTATACCCTCTCTCTTCTCTTTTCTCTCTCCTCTCTGCTCTTGTTTATCATATCTCCTATACCCTCTCCTTTCTTATCTCCCATCTTTCTTGCTTCCTTTCTACCATCTCGATTCTATCTTCTCCCCTTTGTCTCTTCTCTTCTCTAATCTCTACTCTCTTATTTTCTCAATCATATCTTTTCTCATCGCATCTTTCATCTGTCCTCTCTGCACTCTTACCTTTACCCTCTTTCTTTCTCCTCACTACTTTCTTCTCTTAACTCTCTCATTTCTGATCTTTCATCTCTCTCCTCTCTTTTATTCCAGCTGTATGCTCTTATCCCTCCTTTCTTCTCTCATCTCTCCTGTCTCCTCTCTGCTATCTCATAACTTCCCTCTCATCTCCTCTCTCCTCTTCTCTTCTCTCTCCCACTTCATTCCTACCTTACTCCCCTTTTCTCTCCCATCTGTCATCTCTAATCTGTCCTCTCTCATATCTACTCTCTTTTCTATCATCTCTCTTCTATTTGTTCACTTTTCTCTATACTTTCTCTTCTCTGACTCATTTAATGTGTCAAATCCATCGAAATCCTCTCCGTAAAAATGAACTCTATCAAAATCTCTTTATGAGACTGAACTTCATCAAAATCCCTTTTGATAAACTACAAATATATTTTTTCTCGGAGGACTCTCACTTCTTTGGCCATCAGTCTCAGTCTCCGAATCTGAGTCCAAATGAATGGCTGTGTTGTGGTTGGATCCGCGCTTCAGTACCAGCATCAGTTGATGGTCAAGATTCTATAGCAATAGATTCAGCATGAGCATTGCACCGTCGTAAAAATTCTGTCTCAAGACTTCTAGTTTCTTCTTTATTTCAAAAACAGCTTCTTTTTCAGCTGACATAACTCAAGAAGAGTAATGTCGTTGCATCTGCACCATGAATTTCAATTTTTTGCATTCTGCATAGATAGATCTTTATTAAAAGCAACAACCTCTGGATTTTGCACTGCCATTAACAGTCCCTCTTTGTGTGAGCTTGCTGAACATTGGGATGGTGGTGCTTCTAGTTCCCTTGAATGTGCTGCAGCTGCACCATCACCTGATCCCCCAGGCTGCACTTAAGATTGCTGGTAAATTTTCTTCTAATATCCAATGCGCACCACAACAATCATTAACTTCTCCAGGAGTTACATGACCAAGTTTCCATCGTGTAAAGAGCAATGGCTTTCGCTCTTCAGCTGCAGAAAGGGGACACTAGTTGATGGAGTAGTCTTCATGGCCATTTTCATCCCATTCATGTGCAAGATTCAATACATAGTCAGGTGCAGGTCTATCTTTAAGTGAAGTATATAATGACTCAAGAATCTACACCTATATATATACCTGGTATATGAGTGCATGAGTGTATATATATACAAGTTAGTTTGCCAGACACACAGTACAGTATATAGGGAGTATAGCCTACAGGGTACAGGCTACAGTGCAGTTTAGTACTGCATAAGTGAATAAGTGAATGATAAATCAATCGGGAAAGAGAGTGAAGGTAGGAAAAGAGAAGAGAAATGAGGTACTTCCATTTTTCAATAAACACAAGCACGCAACGCATGCTACCCCCCCCTCCCGGTCTTTCAGTGTGGTGGCGCATAGGTAAGTCGCAAATCTGGACAAAACTAAGTCGCAGTAGATGGGAAAAACTTTGAGGTTGGGCATGTATGACAGGAGTATACAGCAGCCTTAACTTTATTTTATCGTTAGGCATATACACTTCACTGTGCCTTGGGGGGTTGGCTCTCAAGGCTGTTAATTGCATGAGCAAAGATTCCAATTTAGCCCCAAATTAATGTGACTGCACTTGGAATCGAGCCTGGGTCGCTGGTACACCAGAGCAGCTGCGCTACCGCTAGGCTATGGCCCCCTTTGCTACAACAATTGTGTTATTGCAATTTTATTACAATTGTGAATTATTAAGAGTTTTTAAAAAGTCATTCCTTTTGAAAGTGTGACAATTAAAAGCCAATTTAAACAATCAAAGGGTAAGAAAGGGTTTCAATTACAGCAAGTTAAAACAAGAAATACTAAAAGAATAAGATTTGTCACCAAAATTGAGAATCAAAGCACATAGTTTAAGACTGTAAAGTTTAGAAATGGTCTATAGCCAAAATGGTCTATGGGCAAAACATTCTATAGGCGAAATGGTCTTGGGGCAAAATGTCCATTGCCAAAACTGTTTATAGGCAAAATGACTAGTTACCTAGAAATTTAGGCTTAGCCATTTTGGTTAGAGGTAAAATATAGGGGCCTACTTTAGAATTTTAGAATGCTTTTATATTTAGAATAATTACAATTGATTCATAGTTTGAAAGGCAACATGTATACTAAGATCTCCCAGCATACAACAAAGGTCTTACCATTTTTCAGCATAGGCCTACATTAAGGGGCCTAGGATATATCCAAGCCGTGGCGCAAGTTACGTCACTTGCAGTTGAGGTGAGAGAGAAGTCGCCTCTCAGTAAGGTGGCAGTTTTGACTGTTGCTGAGTGTATAATATAGATTATTGATGCTCATTATGGAACCAACCGAGCAACCAACTAAAACACAAGATGCTACCTACGACCACTGATGAGTAATAACAATTTTACAACTAAATTTTGTGCTATATTCCAGTTGTCTGAATCTGTTTTCAATTCTATATAGCTGAAATGAATTCTTTTAATATTTTAATTGTTAATCAATGTCGGTTACTGTTGGGGAAGAAATACTTTTATGTGAATCTTTGTTTGGCTAGTCAAACATTAGTCAGGCAAAACTGCAGGCTCTTCAGTGGATGTTCATTTTTTCTTTGGAACCTTTGGCAGGACAGATTGAATGCCAAACTCTGGCTGTCTCTTTCGCCAAGCCGTTTCATTAGCAGCTTTCTTCAGTGCTCGCTTGACCACAGCATGCTTAATCTTCTTTTGCCGAGCTTCAAAACTGGAGGCTTGCACAGCCTCACGCTATATTGATGACATTCATGAAACTTAAATTGAGCACAAAATAAAACACCATACTTGAAAAAAGTTGAAAGGATTGGTATCCACAAAAAATTGCAAGAAATGAGCAAAATAGATGAAATTATCGCTAAGCAATTAAAAATTGCTGAGCAATAAAAAATCACAATGGTGGCAACACTGCCTGGCATACAAATGAGGTCTTGTCATTTTTTCTATTATTAAACCTAACATACATTAATATACAATCTAAACTTTAGCAATTGATAAAAAAATATTTATTGCTTGGCCTATCTTTCCACTTAGCATTTATTAAATATACCTATTTGAGACATAGAAAACCTATAATATAATTTTTGTGATAAGCATTGATTTTCCTTTTAAGCATAGGGCCTAGGTCATAAAGTAAAGAACTTTTAGTTATACTTTAGACAATATTATATTAGGCTATACTATAGTATCATCACTTATATTGCCTTATTAATATTTGGCATTGGCATTGGCATAAATTCAAATGAAAATTAAAGATAGGCCTAGGGCCTAACTATAAAAAATAAAACTGCAATATATTTTACTGGCTGCTAGCTAAATAAACATCAGCTAGGTCTATGTCTTAGGCCCTACTTTAAACTATTTTATAAATATAAGTCACTTTTTATGGACTTGTCTTTTAGCCATTTAGCAATATTTTTGTTTTCTATTATATTAATATATTTAGGCCTTGGTTCTAGGTTCTAGTTGGGTTTCATTATGGGCCTATTTTTATGAGGACTAGGCCCTATAATTGGCTATTGTATTAATATTTTTACAAAATTTAGTCTTTAACTTGAAAAAAATAGGCCTAAGCTTATCAAGGACTTTAGTCCTGACATAAAACTTAACAATTAGCTTACTGATTTACTACTTAAAAATTAATTTCATACTTAATACAAATTTACAAGTTTTTTCATTGTTTCCCTACAAGGACTACATCTGGACAAATGTGACTTCTGTTTTTTATAGGCCTAATTCATTCATTTTTGGCATTTTCAATTCCATGCGAAAATTTTGAGATAAAACTTAAACAAATCTAGATTCCAGATTAGACTAAATTTTATGTTAATTTGTAATTGTAACCCGAATTAGGATTCGGGTCCTGCATGAAAATCAAGACGGTAGTTTAAAGTTGGTGGTAAGTACTTGGCTTTCGTATTTCTGTACTGTTATTTATTGATCAATGAAATAATATAGTCATAGGCTACTATTTCATTGTTGTTGGCTATAATATTTCATTGATGTGAAACAACGCACTTCAAGTGCAACCAACCGACTTTCCCAGAGGTATCAGATGATTTAAACAAATCTCTCCCTCTCTAAGGACGCGATACTCCAGCTGCCAAGAGCTTCAGGTTTGGAAAGCAATCGACGGTCTACAGATGCTTGATTTCCTGGTCCACAATGACCACAAGTCTACTTTTTTAAAACGGATTAAGCCTAAACTTATCCAGATTTGCTCTCTTGCTCCTAATTTTAAAGTTTGACGTTTCATTCTTTGTTACTTATAGTAGCGCATTTCTAGCAGAGCCGAATTGCAGATCCAACACGAGAGAGTTAAGTTTTTCGAAGAGGTTGGTAATTTGTCTTACACTCTACAGTGCAGAATAACTACGTGTAACGAATGTGACGAATGTAACGAATATCACATCTATTGAATAATATACTCTTGAATAATGACTCTTAATTTTATCTCGCATCATTCTTCCATTAATTAATTTTTACACGTTGCCACGACGACAAAGCCATTACTGATGACACAGAGATATCTACATGTAGATGAGTAAATTTTCCGGAGGCATTTTCCGGATGCCTTCATTTCCGGAGGCATCCGGAGGCATTTTGGCGCGTTGAAGGCCAAAAGTACAATTCCTCGTATTTAGCAATGTAATATAGTACATGCAGCTCTATACCATATATAGTCTCGCCACTGCAAGAATCCTCTGCACAAGTCCCCTCTGTACCTGCATGGCCAATGCGATCAAGTCCCAGCAGTGTCCCTTATCATCGGCTATGACTTCGAGATTGACAGCAAAACGACACTAGTTGGCAGGTAAGTGCTAAGCCCCCTCTAGTCGGAAGCCCGATTTTGAAAGTTCCGGTTTGGTGAGCCAGAACGCACGGACTGGTGGCAGCGGGTTAGCTAATCTGTGGATTGGCTCATCTCTACCTTCGAAATTCTCCCTGCTTGTCTCTCGCTGTCCCTCTCTTAGCTATAGGACCTGGACTGCTCGCCACACGATCAAGCTACCATGGGGCTGACCATCTGACAGGAGTGGGGGGCCAGGACTCTAATTGATTTATTTCTGAGACCTGAGGCCCGAAGGCTTCCCGAAAGGGGCCGAAAAGGCCGAAACCCATCCAAAGTATCAAACTGTATGCAAAGGATCAAAGGGTCTGTATGCAAACAATGCCAATTTGGTAGTAGGAAAAGTTGAGTAAAATTTGCGCAATGAATTTTGTGTCAAAGTGCTTTCAGCGATCTAGCCTGGGCGAGATCACCAGTTGAAGAGTTGAAGAGTCACTAAAAACTCCCTCACTTCTAGACACTGGGGAACAAGTGCCTAGGTATATTTAAGATCAAATAACTCTTACTGGAGCCGCTCCTTTAGTAGCTTCTTGACTTTTTGGTTCGGCGTCGGTGTTGACTCTGAAGTGTTGACTAGAGAAATTCGCATCAGGGTGTCCATAGTCACCTGGTGCCACCTGTTGAAGGTCCAGAAGCTCCGCCTGTGTGAAGGCCAGTGACCAACAAAGTCAGAGCTGATGCAGACACATGTGGTCGACGTGCTGATGAAATTTGGGGACTTGGCAAGGCTGCACTGAGGTGCAGTGCTGATTGGCGCACAGGGGTGCATTGAATACACTGGCGCTTATGGGAAAAAATCCGACCTTCTGACAGAATCGTCGAATATCTCGACGGTCCGGAGGGCTGGCGACTTGATTCTTGTTTGAGAAGGTGTGCAACAAAAAGTCGGCCCGTATTCTTGAATTTTGTGTGCCTGCGTTGCTCCGTTCCGGCGTAGCAAAAAATTGTCTGCAAACCCCCCCCCCTCTTGGTAGTTCTACTGTCCATCTAATGTACAATTGTGACTTTTATCCCAACCCCTTTTTCGTCAAAATTTATATATAAATATAAAGACATTAATCGTTTCTAATTCCTTATGAGTCTGCATGGCGATACGTGAGAATGCAAGTGCACTCACGTTCTTATTTGCAATGCATAAAATTTCCATTACGAAGAATGCATGTAATAAGTTTATTCTGCACCAAAAGCAAAATTAATATTCTATATTAGATACTCGTAGAAGGTGTTTGCTTTCTGCCGCATTTTTTATAAGCTTGAACACGTACGAGTGTGTGCTCCGTCAGCTGTAACGCAGTTTAATTGGCAAATTTAGAATTTGTGTCGCACATGCAATGTGAGATGAGACGGGATCCTTCATAAAAGATCCTTCAATCCGCTCAATGACAATTGGTTTCATTTTCATTTTGCTTGCTTCGATTAAATTAATTTCTGATATGGAGGCTTCAGGTATTGCGACAAAAACAGCTGTTTAATAGCGAGATCGCTAAACTACGACGTATATAAATGAGAATGAGATCATAAAATCAAACTTTGTGTAGTCGGATTTGCATAAGCTGATCCTGATATGCACTATGTATGAAGCTATGCACTATGTATGAGTTACATATGAAGCAAGTTTAACAAACAAAAAAAGAAAAAAACACATTATTGAATACGGCTGGCTTTCGTCTCCAGTTTTTTTTTATAAATTTGAGTGCACCTCGGACACATCTCTGCATCATTTGGAATTTAAAACTTCAGAATTTTCGGAAGTGCAGTGTGACTGTGTCGAAAGCGAAAAGGAAAGCATCAAATCCCAATTTGAAATAATTTAGAAACTGAACACTGTTTATAAAAATTGTAAAAATCTGGTTCATTTTGATTGCTTATTGTTAGAAATAAACTTTTATAATAGTCTTAGATTTGTTTTTTAACGCATCATGGCTTGCAATTCATAGGTAAAATTAATAATAATAGTATTACTTACCAAACATTTATTTGTTTAATCGATAAAATATCATTACACAGGCAGTACGCTGACATGAAAAATGAGGGCACAGGTAATATAATAGGAAGGACGACACAGATCATCACAATGTAGGTTTATTTTCATTTTACAACTTTCTATTTCCTAGAAATAGAAATTCTTACTGGAACAATGTTTGGTGACTTGGTGGGCGCCTCAAATCCCTAATCTCCTAAGGCAGCTACGCCCCTGTCTCTTGGTTGGCGTTGGTTGGAACCTCTGCTTTTTTAAAGTGTGCGGATGCTCCGGGACTTCTAGGGTTGGTTAGTAAGGCTGAAACCAAGAGGGTAACCAGTCATAAATGTATTGAGCTATTTTTCCCAAAACAGATTAGTTTCACTAGTATTAGTATAAACCATATAAAGTGTCAAGACAGGACACACTCGAGAGCGAGAGAACCAGAAGACGAGAAAACCAGAGAATCAGAGAACCAGAGAACAATAAAACAACCGAAGCACCTGTAGAATGAAAAAGCCATCCAAAAGTTGCCAATGCCTTCATGATGGATTGTTACGAATGACGGGGTCAGAGGGGATTGGCATGAATGTCTTTATTCACGTCAGCGTGTGAATCCTGTGAAGTCTCTTAGCATTCTCCACAGCCTTAGGCTCGCGTAGCCAGCTGTCCAGCCGCTGCACTTGTCCAGCGGACAGTCTGTGACTACCTAATGGAGGCGAGGCCAATGCGTTGGCGCGGAGCAAGGCAGCGGGAACTGCCGCGTAGTAAATGTGACTCAACTGGGCTCGTCTGACTGGCGGGCGGGAGGCGGCCGCCAGAATGCCAGTGATGTACACGTCTTCAAGCCAGAACGGCGCCACTCGATCAGCTGCTCGGGTCAGAGCTGTGGCGGCTGCGTCCGATATGAGGTAGCCAGGGCCGCCCAGCGCATAATTCGGGAATCTGTTTGGCGCAAACGCCTGAGGCGGTGTGCAGAACTTGGACGAATTGTGCCTCTGCACCGGCGCCCCGCGCTGAATGTCGCCCAGGATTTCCGCTGACGAGTCCGGCAGGCTTGAAGCGGATTGCACTTTGGTGGAGTTGCTTCTAGGAGGATGTCTCGTAGAATTTCTGGGAACAGAATGACAAAACGAGTTGGTTTGTTATTTAAAATGTTCCCATCGTCAGGCATGTAGATTCGAACTCGTGACCAATACAGAGCGATACCAGGTGTCCCATTCTGACTTACAAAGGGATGAAATTTATACGAGCGTAGCAAAATTAATTTGATGATTTTGGTGAAATGTTAGAGTGCGAGGGGCGTATCCGCGCCGTCTATCGCTGTTTCATTATCGAGGTGGAGGTGGGACTTTATAATTAACTCGGCTGTCTGTTTATTCAGATGCTGGGGCGACCAAAATACGGTGCTCGGATGCGTGTTGACTCAAGACATACACACATATGCTATCAAGTGATCTAGGCTGTATTTGAACAGGTGCGAGGTCGGGCATTGAAGTACATCTACATGTAACCAGTGCTGGGCAGCAAGTCCGTTAATAAGTGTTACGATTTTTCGTTAAGGATAGCAGCCTGTCTTTAAGCAACTTTTTCTAATTAATGGATTGATTACCTTTGGATAGCTTCATTGTTAAAGTTGTATTCAGCGTTACTTTTTCCTACAAGTAATTCCGCTTTTTGTGTCGGTTGTCTTGAGAGATTCTGTAGATTACACTAAACCATTTTGTAGATTGCAGTAAACCCTTCTGTAGATTTCAGTAAACCATTGTGTAGATTACAGTAAACGCTTCTGTAGATTACAGTAAACCCTTCTGTACATTACAGTAAACCATTCTGTAGATTACAGTAAACCCTTCTGTAGATTACCGTAAACCCTTCTGTAGATTACAGTAAACCATTGTGTAGATTACAGTAAACCCTTCTGTAGATTACAGTAAACCCTTCTGTAGATTACAGTAAACCATTGTGTAGATTACAGTAAACCTTTCTGTAGATTATAGTAAACACTTTTTTAGATTACAGTAAACCATTCTGTAGATTACAGTAAACCCTTCTGTAGATTCAGCCATCAAGATTTGGTCTCACCTGGGATTTCGTTCGTCCAACTTCAGTCTTTGCCGCAGCAGCCGGTTCAGCGAGTTCGCATTCCAGACTGAGTCGTGATCGGACTTCAGCAAGTAGTGAAATGCGCCGCTGCAGTTTTGTGAATACCAACGTAGAAATGATAGAATCTGCAGAAAGTATATCAGATTTTTTTAAATCTTATAAGATTTTTGAGATTTCTTGACACATGCCGACATCTAAGGCGTCAAAATAAGTGTTAGGGGGCACCAAACTAAGACGTCAGGGGCGCCAAACTAATATGTCAGTGGCGCTAAACTAAGACCTCAGGGACGCCAAACTTAGATGTCAGGGGTGCCAAACTAAGATGTCAGGGGAGAAAAACTAAGATGTCAGGGGCGCCGAACTAAGATGTCAGGGGCGCCAAACTAAGATGTCAGGGGCGCCAAACTAAGATGTCAGGGGCGCCAAACTAAGATGTCAGGGGCGCCAAACTAAGATGTCAGGGGCGCCAAACTAAAATGTCAGGGGCGCCAAACTAAGATGTAAGGAGCGCCAAACTTAGAAATCAGGGGCGCCAAACTAAGATGTCAGGGGCGCCAAACTAAGATGTCAGGGGCGCCAAACTAAGATGTCAGGGGCGCCAAACTAAGATGTCAGGGGCGCCAAACTAAGATGTCAGGGGTGCCAAACTAATATTCGCTAAACATGTTCGTATCCAGCTCTCCAGCTGTCTCCCAAGCACGCCTCATCTAAGCCAGCATGCCGCAGGCAGCACCTTCAGTGTCAGACACTGGTAGGTGTCCTCCGTTGGTCCGCCCATCAGAAAAATGTCGCCAAACTTTGCGGACTCCGAGGACAGCGCCGGGTCAGGGGCTTCACCCTCCGGCAGCTGGACAAGGAAGATCAGTAGTTCGAATCCCGTGCCGTTGTCGCGTCGACCCCACGTTTGGCGAACTAAGGACCTCTGCAGGGCCATGTTGGCCCTCAATGGTACAAAGACCAGCACTAAGTGGCGAGTCTTGGTTTGCTGGCAGGCCGCCTGCAGCATTGCTGGAGGTTGATAACTCCAGCTGGCATTGCTCAGACAGTCGATCAGGCCCAGGTAACCTGAGCAGCTGCTCAGGCTTCTGCTGAAATTTTAAGTTTATAGAAAAAGATTTTCCCGCAGAAATTTTCCCCCGCCGAGATTTCCCCCCGCTCATCAACGGCCGCGTCATTGCCACGCATGCCCAGCTCACTGGCAGACTCTCCACAGTCTTCCAGAACGAAGTCAGCTTGCTATCAGCTCTTGCGCTGCAGAGCTGAACGCCAAGGGTACGACATGAGAGACTATTGTCATCCACTCTGATAGCCAAGCGGCCTTACAGGCCCTTTGCCACACCACAACGAACTCCCGGACAGTCGCCGACTGCGTCCGGCAGCTCAACCTCCTGGCCAGTAGCAATACTGTCAGGCTGAAGTGGATCCCAGGGCACGCAGGGTTTCCGGGGAACGAGCTGACAGACACCCTCGCCAAGAGGGGCCGCTCTGGCTTTTTTTGGGCCTGCCCCCCTTAGCCTGGTCCCTATGCCCTCGACGGTCATCAATCGTCAGATCGAGGACTGGACTGACTCCCTCCACAGGGACAGATGGGCGGGGCACCCAAAACTGCCGACAATCTCGTGCCGCGGTTCCGTGCCCCTCCCGCAGGCTTAGAAACGTCCTTCTGAACCAAAATCTGAAGGATATTCGAGCCCTAGCCATGACCTTTACCGGCCATGCTTCCTCTGAGGCGATCTCGAGAGTGAGCTTTGCCCCTTTTTCGAGTACGACAATGAAGATGCTCAGCACTTTGTTCGTCACTGCCCTTTCTTTACCAGAGACCGGCTACGCTACCTCGGGCCGAACCCGTCCATTGACGAAATCTGCCAGCCCGACAGCATCCCACGGCTCATCCAGTTCCTTCGGGCGACTAGACGAGCCAGTTTCTTCCCAACGGAAGATCACTCTGCAGGACGGACCGGCGGACCACCCTGACCGGCCCCACGCCTCTGCCTGTCTGCGGGTCTTCAGGGGCTAGCGGAATGGGCGAACCACCCTGCAGCTAATCCCGCCCACCGAGACTTCCCCGCCGAGACTCTCCCCTTGCGACTTTCCAACAGCGTCCAGGCGAGGTCAGGAGAGGTCAAAGCAGAAAGCGTCAGTCCGTCAGTAATATCCCCAGATGTTAAACACGCAACAGACTAACAGAATTGTATAACTTTTTTAATTTGTACGTAAAACTGTTACTGACCTTGGCCTTGGGTGAACAACGATACTCGTAGCATGTTTCCGACCGTATAACGCTTCCGTATGCGACCAGAGCAGCTCGACTAGCAATCCGCTTAGCAACAGGATAGCAACGCAGTTGACCGCCGCTTTGATCTGGCAGCAGGGCATAATTTTCTGCTGTTGGGAAAGTTGGGAAGGCTGCTTCAATGCGCGTAGGCCCAAATGGGCTGCAAAACGCTATATTATAAGCAAGCAATTTAATAATCAGTGCGGAAAGTGGAAACCCAGCGCTAAAAGATAGATTTCTTAGTACTCTATGGTCCAAACCATGGGCTTTAGAGCAACCAATTTAATAATCCAAAGCACTCAATTATAGTTAGTCTAAGCGTGTTGAAACTGCAATTGAAACCGACTGAATGCATTGGAGTAAATGGGATTTTACCATAGACAGTCTCAGCGGACCGTGAAACTACAGCTATAGCTCTACCTATAGCTCGTTTCTGCCCTCTGCAGCCCATCAATATTGGTGTATTAGTCATTTAAAACTTGTGTCGCATTTAAACACTGTATTTTGGGAGACAAAACAATGAAGCACAAACAGTTTGAGAAAGAAAACAGAACACAAATGAACCGACAACTGATTAAGGCAGAAAATTAGCAAAAGCGGGTCAGTGAAATGAAGCGCCTTGTCGACGCCTTCGGGTTTGTGACCGAGTTGAGCAGCTCCCCCGATGAGCACCTGGAATAGGTCGGCAGTCAGTGTCTGGCTCACGATCTCATCGTATGGTGAACCAGTGCAAGATCCGGTGAAACCTCCTGGATGATTTTCATCAACATAGAAGCTCCGATGACATTCTGGAGTCACATCAGTCAGCCACTGGACGAATTCCTGCCTCCATGCTTTGTCTAAGCTTTTGCTTATTGTGGCCACTCAAGACCATGGTGTCTCGCAGATATTTTATTTGTTTGCGCTTCATCAGCAGTGACAAAGCTTTCTCCGTCTTCTTTGAAAAGCTCGCTTGGCTTCCTTGTCTTCTACCATGTTGAATGCGTGCGTCTATTTGTAGCCAGTGCAACACAAGTAACTGTTTGAGTGAGGCTAGTCTGGGGGAGCGGGGCTAATCTGGGGGAGCGGGGCTAATTTCGGGGGAGTGGAGCTAATCTGGGGGAGTAGGGCTAATTTCGGGGGAGTGGGGCTAATTTCGGGGGAGTGGGGCTAATTTCGGGGAGTGGGGCTAATTTCGGGGGAGTGGGGCTAATCTGGGGGAGTGGGGCTAATTTCGGGGGAGTGGAGCTAATCTGGGGGAGTGGGGCTAATTTCGGGGGAGTGGGGCTAATCTGGGGAAGTAGGGCTAATTTGGGGGAGTGAGGCTAATCTGGGGGAGTGGGGCTAATTTGGGGGAGTGGGGCTAATTTGGGGGATTGAGCCTAATATGAAGGGAGTGGGGCTAATCTGGGGGAGTGGGGCTAATTTCGGGGGAGTGGGGCTAATCTGGGGGAGTGGGGCTAATTTGGGGGGAGTGAGGCTAATCTGGGGGAGTGGGGCTAATTTGGGGGAGTGGGGCTAATCTGGGGGAGTGGGGCTAATTTGGGGGAATGAGGCTAATCTGGGGGAGTGGGGCTAATTTGGGGGAGTGGGGCTAATTTGGGGGATTGAGCCTAATATGAGGGAGTGGGGCTAATTTGAGGGAGTGGGGCTAATTTGAGGGAGTGGGGCTAATTTGGGGGAGTGGGGCTAATTTGTGGGATTGAGCCTAATATGAGGGAGTGGGGCTAATTTGAGGGAGTGGGGCTAATTTGGGGGAGTGGGGCTAATTTGGGGGAGTGAGGCTATTTTGGGGGGAGTGAGGCTAATCTGGGGGAGTGGGGCTAATTTGGGGGAGTGGGGCTAATCTGGGGGAGAGTGGGGCTAATCTGAGTGGAATGTAATCTGGGGAGTGAGGCTATGTTGTGAATCACGATATAGGCTAGTATATTTCTCGCGCATTAATTAATGACTCAAGCCAATGCGCGATCACGAGCTGTTTAATGCACGCCTTTTCACATTTAAACTGTGTTACAATGACAAATCTGTATATTGACTTCTAAATAAAGTAATCAATTTCAGGTCAGAAAAGAATGCCCTGATAAAGTACACACAAAGGTCACAGTCTAAGATTCAAAATAGTCCCAAAAAATCTTGTTAAATTAAGTCAACGACAATTATCGTTTTCGTGCGCTAGAAATGATGATAGCGGAAAAGACACTAAAGCGAGATGCTCTGGGTCGATATATTTATGGATTTCAGTGAAGAAGCTATATTATAGAAAAAAATTGGCTATTTAGGGTGATTTAGATAAGCTTTCTTGGCTGATGGGATAAACATCTATATATAGGATAATATAAATATAGATTAGTACGAGTCACGCGGGGTGAGTTGCTGAGATGTCATGGCTCACGCGGGGTGAGTTGCTGAGATGTCATGGCTCACGCGGGGTGAGTTGCTGAGATGTCATGGCTCACGCGGGGTGAGTTGCTGAGATGTCATGGCTCACGCGGGGTGAGTTGCTGAGATGTCATGGCTCATGCGGGGTGAGTTGCTGAGATGTCATGGCTCACGCGGGGTGAGTTGCTGAGATGTCATGGCTCACGCGGGGTGAGTTGCTGAGATGTCATGGCTCATGCGGGGTGAGTTGCTGAGATGTCATGGCTCATGCGGGGTGAGTTGCTGAGATGTCATGGCTCACGCGGGGTGAGTTGCTGAGATGTCATGGCTCATGCGGGGTGAGTTGCTGAGATGTCATGGCTCACGCAGGGTGAGTTGCTGAGATGTCATGGCTCACGCGGGGGGAGTTGCTGAGATGTCATGGCTCACGCGGGGTGAGTTGCTGAGATGTCATGGCTCACGCGGGTGAGTTGCTGAGATGTCATGGCTCACGGGGGGAGTTGCTGAGATGTCATGGCTCACGCGGGGTGAGTTGCTGAGATGTCATGGCTCATGCGGGGTGAGTTGCTGAGATGTCATGGCTCACGCGGGTGAGTTGCTGAGATGTCATGGCTCACGCGGGGGAGTTGCTGAGATGTCATGGCTCACGGGGGGAGTTGCTGAGAGTTCAAGGCTCACGCGGGGGAGTTGCTGAGATGTCATGGCTCACGGAGGGAATTGCTGAGAGTTCAAGGCTCATGGATGGAATTGCTGAGAGTTCAAGGCTCACGGAGGGAATCACCGATATGGTGGGGCTCATGGAAGAGTTTCTGAATCATCAAAGGGATACAATCAGGGTCAGGGTTAAGCTACTAAGATGCTCCTTGACACTCGGTTAGCGCTCTCTGACCTGAGCTTTGGTATAGGACAGGATGTGAAATAGAATTTATAGCAAAGGGTACTCACCACTGCTAATTTCATCCAGTTGCAATGAAGCCAATTAATATAAATAAAGAAAACTGTAAATATTATATACGAGCTACGAGCGCAGCAAGCACTGAATTCAATGAGGATTTGCAGTCACTGTATCGTTTGTCCCGATTAAATTATTTAACATGGGCAAGGTTGCACGATATGCCTAGGTGTTCACTCTGGGCCAATGAGGTGCGCTGGTTATTGGATAGATTTTTTATGTTTCCGCGTGAAAACGTTTGACTCTGAGCAGAATACGAACTGTTCTGTAAAATTAGCTCAAAATTATGATAAGACAGAGGGCAGAAATAAAAAAATTGGTGCTTAGTCAGACAAAAACAATGGTTCCAAATACCAGCTTTGGCGCCACCTTTCTCAAAGTTTTGGCGCCCCTTTCTCGAAGCCTTGGCGCCCTTTTTCTCGATGCTTTGGCGCCCTTTTTCTCTAAGCTTTGGCGCCCCCTTTATCGAAGCTTTGGCGTTCCCTTTATCGAAGCTTTGGCGCCCCTTTCTTGAAGCCTTGGCGCCCCTTTCTTGAAGCCTTGGCGCCCCCTTTATCGAAGCTTTGGCGTCCCCTTTTCTCGAAGCTTTGGCGCCCCCTTTTCTCGAAGCTTTGGCGCCCCCTTTTCTCGAAGCTTTGGCGCCCCCTCTATCGAAGCTTTGGCGCCCCTTTATTCGAAGCTTTGGCGCCCCTTTTCTCGAAGTTTTGGCGCCCCTTTTCTCGAAGCTTTGGCGCCCCTTTTCTCGAAGCTTTGGCGCCCCTTTTCTCGAAGCTTTGGCGCCCCCTCTATCGAAGCTTTGGCGCTTCCTCTATCGAAGCTTTGGCGCCCCCTTTCTCGAAGCTTTGGCGCCCCTTTCTCGAAGCTTTGGCGCCCCTTTCTCGAAGCCTTGGCGCCCCCTCTATCGAAGCTTTGGCGCCCCTTTCTCGAAGCCTTGGCGCCCCCTTTATCAAAGCTTTGGCGCCCCTCGAGTTGAGTGGCACCTTTTTAGACGTGCTCAGTCGAGAAGAAAAAACATTTGAAGAAAAAGACAAAAAATTGTATATGCAGCTCGTAAAACTGAAACGCTGATTAATGTGAATTGAAAAATTTAGGTTCCAATTCGGGGTTGCTTTCAAGAAATAGGATTTTTCCGATCGATTTTTTCTATGGCAAAACCCCATTTAGCGCTATGCGGTCTCCAGAGCATGCTAATGATAGATAAAATATATATGTACGTTACTTTCTGGACTCCAGCTTATTTCTAAAAAATATAATGTGGCGTCCTTCTATTTCAGCTGTTCAATTGTGACAATTGACGCAACAAAATATTTCTTGTTTTCCAGCCTTGATTTGAGCTTCCTATATCGAAGGCAACTCTGAGAACATTGTTGTAAAAATGTTGCACAGTGAATCGAAGCATTAGCGATACAAGGCATACAATGCCTTTTGCCGTAGTACCCTTGGGAGAGGAAAGAATTAAAAATTAAATCGCTTATTCATGCGTTATTCCTACATTGCGCACCTTAGCTGCGCGGAAAGGAACTCAAACACATTTTTTTACAGCGCTTTGCATGGTCGAAATGTGGGACATACGGAGCAATGTTATGCAGCTCTGCGTTCAAGCAACCGTGTGGGTTTTAGCAATAATTGAGTAAAAGGTTGTTTATAAGTGCGATTCTCAGGCTGTTTATAGGGGCGATTCTCAGGCTGTTTATAGGGGCGATTCTCAGGCTGTTTATAGGGGCGATTCTCAGGCTGTTTATAGGGGCGATTCTCAGGCTGTTTATAGGGGCGATTCTCAGGCTGTTTATAGGGGCGATTCTCAGGCTGTTTATAGGGGCGATTCTCAGGCTGTTTATAGGGGCGATTGTCAGGCTGTCAAATTTTATTCCAATATGGAACAAAGATAATTTCCAATTAATTCTTCTCGTAGTCAGTCTACGTCACACAAAGCAGTCACAAATGCTACTTGCGTTGCGCGTGCAAGGTCTTTGTTACCTAGATCTTACAGAAGACTTCGCGCAAGCAGTATTGCTTTGGCGCAGGGGCTAAGCTTATAGCAGCGCCACGCTTAGCAAAACTGCGATTTTTCGTTCTTTCCACGGAGGTTGACGTTTTTGTGGCGTGAAAAGCTTTTGCTAGTTCTTGTAGAATCCTGAGCATCTTTCACGTACCTCGTGACCCTGGCTGGAGACCTTATAATTTTATGATCCTAGCTATAGACCCTTATGATCCAGCTATTAGACCCTATGCTCCAGCTATTAGACCCTATGCTCCAGCTATTAGACCCTATGATCCCAGCTATAGACCCTATGATCCCAGCTATAGACCCTATGATCCCAGCTATAGACCCTATGATCCCAGCTATAGACCCTATGATCCCAGCTATAGACCCTATGATCCCAGCTATAGACCCTATGATCTAGCTATAGACCCTATGATCTAGCTATAGACCCTATGACCCTAGCTATAGACCCTATGGTCTAGCTATAGACCCTATGACTTTAGCTATAGACCCTATGATCTAGCTATAGACCCTATGACCCTAGCTATAGATCCTGCATTCATAATCCTAGCTTTAGACCTTACATATACGTTCCTGGTCATTCCATATGATCACGTGCGCAAAATTATAATCGTGCATGAAACAACTTACAACATTTCTTAGCACACAAATGGTCCATAAGTGTCCATTTCTCGTGGAATGAACCTCCTAGACATATCCATGATTCTACCTATAGATTTGATGATACTACCCATATACCCTATGATCCTAGCCATGTACCCTATAGATCCTATGATTTAGCTATAGACCATATTCCTGCAACTCATAATCCAAGTAGCGGACCTATGCTCATATAAGCATACCGGGTCGTTATTAAGTGTTTATATATGTAAGTGTACTGTTTACCTGCTCATAAAGAAACTCGTAAAGACTACTATGATAAGTAGTATTTAGCTTGAGACTATTCCTTGATAAAAGCAACCAACGAGACCAGAGACACTTAACAACACTGAAGCACAATTATTTGTTAAAGAACTTTTTTTAAATTGCTTAGTAGACTTGTAGTAAATGTTGCATATTTTATTAATAATTAACGAAGATAATATTAGATTATTTAATAGAAAAACAAACACAGCATAGGATAAGCATCCAGAGCTCATTAGTACTACTTTTGTAAGTAGCCGTGCAGGATAAGTAGCAGCACTGGCGCAACAATGTTAGATATTTTCACGATACCCTAGCTTAACCGGAATATTAATATTACCTACATATAATCCCAAAAGTCAATAATTGCCCCAATACAATACAAGCAAGTACATTAATATTAATAAACAGAGCAGTGAATAAACCGGTTGATTAAAAATCAAATTCCCTACATCGTTCCCTCGTGGAAAATTCCAACTCCTTGTTGATGTGAGCAGGCAGGCAGACTCAGTCCTTCTCTGCGATGCGGGTCAGGTGGTGCTCGATCTCCGGTTCAGTCAGCGCGCTGCAAATGTGGGGTGACATGCGGTTAGCAACTTGGCCCCGTGTCTGCTCCCATCAGAGATAGAGAATCTGCCTCTCCCTCAGTGCCTGAGAATCTGCCTCTCCGCTCTCCCTCAAGGCCCGAGAATCTGCCTCTCCGCTCTCTCTCAGGGCCCGAGAATCTGCCTCTCCCTCAGTGCCTGAGAATCTGCCTCTCCGCTCTCCCTCAGTGCCTGAGAATCTGCCTGTCCGCTCTCCCTCAGTGCCTGAGAATCTGCCTCTCCGCTCTCCCTCAGTGCCTGAGAATCTGCCTCTCCCTCAGTGCCTGAGAATCTGCCTCTCCCTCAGTGCCTGAGAATCTGCCTCTCCCTCAGTGCCTGAGAATCTGCCTCTCCCTCAGTGCCTGAGAATCTGCCTCTCCCTCAGTGCCTGAGAATCTGCCTCTCCCTCAGTGCCTGAGAATCTGCCTCTCCCTCAGTGCCTGAGAATCTGCCTCTCCCTCAGTGCCTGAGAATCTGCCTCTCCCTCAGTGCCTGAGAATCTGCCTCTCCCTCAGTGCCTGAGAATCTGCATGCATACAAAACTCTTGCTAAGCTGACGCACCGAAACCTAGGTGAGTCCCTAGTAACAACTCCGATCTCAATCTCGCTAGGCTTGAAGTCCATGCTGTGCACATGCGACAGGCAGTTGACAACAATCTCAATAGCCTCATCCAGGCTGTAGTCAGACTTCTTCTTCACTTTCTTCTCCAGATAGTTCTTGGCCTCCATCTGCTTGGCGCCGACTCCGCAGGCGCGATAGCCGGCAACGAAGCCGGACGGGTCGGTTTTGAACAGCATGGGCTGCTGCAGCTCTTCATCATAGCCGGCATAGAGCATTGAGCAGCCCAGAGGGCGCATGCCGGCGCTTTGCGTGTTCACCTGACAAGATTAGTTATGATGCAATGGTTACTCTGGCATTCAGAACTGAAGCCTTTTGAGCTATCGGGAGTTGTTCAGATTTAGGGTTGAGTCATTCAGATTCAAGGTTGAGTCAATTAGATTCATGGCTAAGTCATTCAGACTCAGGGTTGAGTCATTCAGATTCATGGCTGAGTCATTCAGATTCAGGGTTACGTAATTCAGATTTAGGGTTGTCATTCAGATTCAGGGTTGAGTTATTCAGACTCAGGGTTTAGTCATTCAGATTCATGGCTTAGTCATTCAGATTCAGGGTTGAGTTATTCAGATTCAGGGTTTAGTCATTCAGATTCATGGCTGAGTACTTCAGATTCAAAGCTGAGACATTCAGATTCATGGCTGAGTAATTCAGATTCAAAGCTGAGACATTCAGATTCATGGCTGAGTAATTCAGATTCAAAGCTGAGTCATTCAAATTCACGGTTGAGTAATTCAGATTCATGGTTGAGTAATTCCGATTCAGGGTTGAGTAATTCAGATTCAGGCCCAGGGTTGAGTTATTCAGATTCAGGCCCAGGGTTGAGTAATTCAGATTCACGGTTGAGTAATTCAAATTCAGGGTTGAGTAATTCAGATTCAGGGTTTAGTCATTCAGATTCACGGTTGAGTAATTCAAATTCAGGGTTGAGTAATTCAGATTCAGGGTTTAGTCATTCAGATTCAGGGTTGAGTCATTCAGATTCAGGGTTGAGTCATTCAGATTCAGGGTTGAGTCATTCAGATTCAGGGTTTAGTCATTCAGATTCAGGGTTGAGTCATTCAGATTCAGGGTTGAGTCATTCAGATTCAGGGTTGAGTCATTCAGATTCAGGGTTGAGTCATTCAGATTCAGGGTTGAGTCATTCAGATTCAGGGTTGAGTCATTCAGATTCAGGGTTTAGTCATTCAGATTCAGGGTTGAGTCATTCAGATTCAGGGTTGAGTCATTCAGATTCAGGGTTGAGTCATTCAGATTCAGGGTTTAGTCATTCAGATTCAGGGTTGAGTCATTCAGATTCAGGGTTGAGTCATTCAGATTCAGGGTTGAGTCATTCAGATTCAGGGTTGAGTCATTCAGATTCAGGGTTTAGTCATTCAGATTCAGGGTTGAGTCATTCAGATTCAGGGTTGAGTCATTCAGATTCAGGGTTGAGTCATTCAGATTCAGGGTTGAGTCATTCAGATTCAGGGTTGAGTCATTCAGATTCAGGGTTGAGTCATTCAGATTCAGGGTTTAGTCATTCAGATTCAGGGTTGAGTCATTCAGATTCAGGGTTGTCATTCAGATTCAGGGTTGAGTCATTCAGATTCAGGGTTTAGTCATTCAGATTCAGGGTTGAGTCATTCAGATTCAGGGTTGAGTCATTCAGATTCAGGGTTGAGTCAATTAGATTCATGGCTAAGTCATTCAGATTCATGGCTGAGTAATTCAGATTCAAAGCTGAGTAATTCAGATTCGGGGTTGAGTAATTTAGATTCAGGGTTGAGTCATTCAGATTCAGGGTTGAGTCATTCAGATTCAGGGTTGAGTCATTCAGATTCAGGGTTGAGTCATTCAGATTCAGGGTTTAGTCATTCAGATTCAGGGTTTAGTCATTCAGATTCAGGGTTGAGTCATTCAGATTCAGGGTTGAGTCATTCAGATTCAGGGTTTAGTCATTCAGATTCAGGGTTGAGTCATTCAGATTCAGGGTTGAGTCATTCAGATTCAGGGTTGAGTCTTATTGTTTCAAGGCTCTAGGAGAAAAATTTTTAAAATTAAACAAAACAAGCAAGCAACCCACCTGAGCTAAATCTGCCATCCTCTGCGCCAGAACGTCGCACGGCATTTCGTATCCGTTTCTATTCTTAAACTTGGCCGCCTCGAACTGGGCCCGCCTCACCTGGGACCGGCAGTCAGCCAGCAGGCCAGTCATGAGGCAGCCAACTTTGTCAGTGAGGTTAAACAGTCGACTGACACTGTCGGCTACGATAAGCTTGTCGGGGACTTTGCGCTGCGTGCCAAGGACAACACAGTCGGCGCCGCGTACACCAATAGAGGTCAAACCGTCGATGTTGATGGCCTTGAAGGCGTACTCTGGATTGGCGGTAGGTTTATGATGGGTGTGCCTGTTAAAAATCAGAAGCATTTCAAAACTGTACCCAAGAAATTTCTAACACAATTTTGAACTTTTCAGAGGGCCCATGTCTATGACCTGAATGCATATATGCAACATACAACATTGTATTGAGAAGCAGTGGAAAAGCAAAAAATATCAGTTCAATAATTTATTCACTTATTAGCTAATTTAACTGCCATTTTAAGACACCCCCAGGATACTTTTTGACACCAATATGCCATTTTGCCTTATCAACTAGTGACATTGAGCAATTTAGTAAACAATGAAGAAACAGTCAGTAATGAATAAATAAATTCACTATTTGGGCACATTTCATGGGGTGAGGCTAAGCTAAGTAAAGGAAAGAGAAGTGACAATTTACAATTTACACATAGGTTTGTGTATAAAGAGTGGTAAGGTGAGATTCTACCCAATTAGGTAAAGCTTTAGAGTCTATACCCCTGCTTAGAGACATGTCTAGCTAGCTCACTAAATGTACCCAACCCCAAACAAGGCTGATGAGGGATTAAGTATGTAGGTATAGCAATTGCAGACTGGCAGGCTGCCACACTATAAAAGCTAGAGGCTAGATCATTTTCTAATGCCATTTCCTATCCTTTTTGGCCATAGACATTTTCTACTAAGGCACTATATTGCAGTACCAATTCAAACTTGAAAATAATATCAGGAAACAAACTGGAAAATCAGAATAATATCATGGTAAAAAAGTTGTGTAATCACAAATCTTTACTTTTTAAGATATCAAAACAAAAATCAAGATTGAAAAATGTGCTAAAATCTTGATGATTAAGATCAAGATTAAGATTGTATCTAACCCCTACTTATAAGAGCTACAGAAATTATCTATTAGTTTTTTATTTAATCTAAATTTTAATGATTTTTTAGTGCTACTGCATACTAGTACTCTGCTATACTCTGGATCATGTAATATATGCCTGAAAATTTGGGCATGTATTGGCCTTGTATATCAAAAGTTAGACATGCATAGTTTGCACCATACTCAGGAAGGTGTCATGTGTGCGCGGGAATATATTTCAGCGTATTTTTGGTGTGTGCGCTGTGCGCGAAGCTAAAATATGAATTTTTGCGCCGAGGTCTACATTCGTTTATTGACAAATACATAGTTAGAGTACTAATGCGCCGTAGCACTAAAAACTTGGTAAAAGTCCAATTAAAACAAAACTAAAAAAATGGATAAATTTTCATACATTATGTAGGCTTTTTTTCAACTCAAAACTTTTGCTTTATTTTAGCTTACGTAGAGAATTTTCAAAAGAAATAGCTCTAACTTTACCTTAAAATCCAATTTTGAATTTTATTATTCGTATTACTTACCAAGAAACAATTTTTTTATTGATATGCAAGGAAAAAACGTATTCTTAAAGCATATTTTACGTACTGCCTATGCAGATTATACATTTAGGTGACTCAATGTGAGCTAAATTTTTCTGATCAGGTTTTGCTGTGCGCCACTGTGCGCTAAAAACTTCTGCTAAGCCTTTGTTGTGCGCCATGTGCACCACTTTGCGCATATTTTTCGTTGATGTGCACCAGAATTTTCTGCCATAATGTACACCTTCCTGAGTGTGGAGTTTGCATGCATTATTCTTAAGAAAATAGTTTGTCTGCATATCTAATATGCACTTATGGAAAGTTCATTTTAAGCATAAATTTCAAGTTTTTTTAGATATAATAAGGCATTTAAACAAAAGTTTTATATAATGATGGATCAAATATGGATTTTGCAAGTTTCAAAACCCAATTCTAATATATAAAATTTTTTTGAATCTAAATCCAAATATGTTTCCAAATGCAAACAAAAAATAAAAGGTAAATGGCAAGAATAACTATGACCTTTTTGAGTAACAAAATTGCCCAATCATCTATTTAGTGATCTAAGTAAGCAACTAGTCTACTTTTCAAATGAAATTTAAGTGAAATTGCAAGAATTAAAACTTAATAAAGAGTAAATAAGTTTGAATTGAACTTAATTCTTACATAGGCCTAACTAATCTAGTTAGTGTTCTGCCATAGCCATAGCTACGGCTATAGGATCTTGTGGCAAAATAGTAAAATAGGTGCCTATAGCAGCTACAGATATACCTACAGTAGCTAACTGCTCTAATGGCTACAATTACAGAATTTTTATATGGTAGTTGCTGTCACATTCCATAGATTTATATAGCTGTAGTTATAAATAAATAAAAATTGAAAAATATTAAAAACAGATAGAGTAATACAAAGATAATTCAGTAAACTATATTATCAACTTAGAAACTTATAGAATATACCTAATAAATTATAAATACAATAAAACATTAGCAAACTCTAATTTTTATTAATGTGAAAAAGTTTAGCATTAGTACTTTCAGTAACGATAAGTATTGTTGCTCTATAAAAAGATGAAATAAAATCTTACAAAGGCAATCAAGTGTTTCTTTTATTTTCGAACATTATTTGCAATTGTTTAAGCATTAACTTATCTTCTTGATTTAAAATATTTTGTTTTCTAGACTTTTTGTTAAAACTATGGCTATGGCTATAGGAACTACAGGAATATAGTAATATTGGGATCCTTATGGTCCATAGTCAAGATCATGGCACACCTGTGCCAGAATGAATCCTATCAAAAAAGTTTGCTTGCCCCATGTGCCAGGACTGCCATAGTCCGGATCATGTCATTTACGCCGGAGATCTCTGGCGTAAATCTGGTTTGGGATCGGAGGCTGGCGTAAGTGCTTGGTGTAAGTATAGGCCAAAATGTGCCTTGGCATAAGTGCTTGGCGTAAGTACATGGCATAAATCAAGTGGCATAAATGTTGGCACAAATGAGATCATTCACAATCAAATGTATCACTATAAAACATTACACATTTGCATTAATTATGATGTTAAAGAGCAGCATTAAAACAAAGTTCATTAAAATATTGCAGTTTGTGTAAATGAGATAGCAGAATATCTATTGTAGGATAGCAGAAGTTTTTTTAGCTTCAAGATGCTTACTTTGATTCTTGATTCAGAATTTGCAACTTGTGAGATTTTTAAACAGTTGCAACTTCTGAATTTAATTAATCACCAATTAATTGTAAATCATCTATTCTATCTATTCTATTCTATTCACAAGAATTGTGAGGGACCTTTTTTGGGTGGCGTAAGTCAGAGGGACCTTTTTGGTTGGTGTAAGTCTGGTGTAAGTGCCAAAAAATGTAAGATTTTTCCTCCGGCGTAAGTCCAGCATGATCCAGACTATGGCAGGACTGTTCCTATCAAAAAAGTTTACTTGCACTATATACTATAACTTGTTGAAAAAAGTGCAAAAATCTGTTATTTTCTGTTTGAAAAACACCAGTAAAACTTGTATTTGAATATGTTTCATAGAAAATGCTATGTTACTGTAAATTAATTAAAAAGCCATCATTACACTGGCAAACAAAAAGTGCTAATTACAAGAAATTATACATGCTAATTTTCTATCAGAGAAAATATTGTCTCATCAGAAGTACTATGCCAGACTTTTCTCCTTTGCTTGCTTTTGCACCAGAATGCGCCAGCACAGTGCATGTCCAACCCCTTTTTGCACCAGAATTTTCTGTGAAAAAGGCTATCTTCCTGACTATGGCCTATGGCTATGGCTATGATATATGGACCTTCTTTATGGCAGAACACTAATATAGTCTAGCTAATTCTAATTACTAATACTAACTAATATCACATTTGTGCAATTTGAGAACTTTACTATAAGTCCATGCATTTAATTTTGAAAAAACTAACTAACGATTGCACTTATAAAATGATAGTCAATAGACAAAAATGTTTATGCAACTTTAGGTTCAATGCTTCAAAAGTCCCAAAGTTTAGTAACTTTACTTGATATAACTTTCTGGGGCAACCAGTCATAAGATCTTTACTAAAATAACTAAAGAAGAGAAGAATTAAATATAAATATATAGATCTATCTAAAATCATAATTCAACTAGTTCTAGGGGATCACTATTAGGAATGTATGATGCAATAAAAATACAAAAAAATTATTTGATGAAACACAAAAGATTGATATTGAATATAAACTTACCAATCTGATACAACCGGCCTTCTGGAGAGAAAATTGTAATATGCCTATCAAATCCTGCACTGCTGCCTGAAGCCATTGCTAGACTATAAACACTTGATATAAATTTAAATCAGCAACAACTACAAAAGTAGGTATACCTTTAACTATACTCTATAATGAGATAAATAATATTAAGTATATAATGGGATGCAGAGTAATGTCAATATTACTATGGTAAGAAGTCTTATTTGATAAATTTTACTATATTTTTATTGACAATGATAGTAAAATTTAAGTCAATGGCCTCTCTCGACTTAATTTTACTATTCTTTTGTATGTTTTATGCACTATATTTTATTAATTTAGGACCATTAAATTTTACTTTACTTATGTTTCTACTGAAAGTAAAATTTTCCTTTCAAGTACGTCACTTTGAATTCTCTTGAAAACAATTTTTTTCTGTACGCGAAATGTTTCATAGAAATGGCCGTGCCAAGTAATAGCATCGGATAACAAATTACACTATTTTACGCTACTTAATGCTACGAAGTAAATGTAAATGTGACGAAAATAAACGTTATTTAATAAAATTGAAATTAAAAAATAGGTAATTACAAACTTTTAATTTTCGTTTCCTATCCGCATAATGACCTCAAAGCAGGATGCACTATGCTGTCTGTCAATTAACCCTAGGCCTTAGTCCATGGACTGAACAGCCGTACGCAGGCTTCAGATGCGTCGTGCAATAGCTGCGGTTGCACATTTGGCCCAATTGGGGCAGGTGTAATCAATCATTTAGTTAAGGAGGATTACTTATCGCTATACAGTTCTCCGACGAGTGTCGGAGAAATAGCGGTTCAATGTTTCGAGTAGCTGCAAGTTGCATTCGAGAATCTATGTCGCCAATTTCTCCGCAAATTGGGTGGAGGCTGCCCCCCATCCCTAAGAGGACAAACACCTGAGCATTAAGTACATGTACATGTAGGTTTCGACTCTTTTTGACTCTATTTGCTGAACCAAATTTAATTGTCCCTTTTCGAACAGTTTTGGGAATTATGTTGTCTAGTTTTTGTCTTCTTTTTGCTGTCAATTCACATGAGCTTATCTTTCATCAGCTCATCAGGGGATTATCTTTCAAATCCCCTGCTTGTCTTTCGCTGTCTTCTCTGAGAAGATAAAGAAGAAACTTTCAGGCAGTAAAAGTCACTACATCTTTATTTTGAAAAAACGGTCCTACATCAACACGTTGATGTGCAGTACCCCATCATTGCCTGTTGCATAAGAAAACAAGCCTTAACATTCTTTTTCAATCATAAAAAATAGTCGAGTGAAGAATAGCCAGCCAAATGCAATATTGACAGTCGCTAAATTTAGTTAAGCAAACCCCATCGGCATCAGCATGTAGCCAGTTTGATTGCCCAACCGTGGCAGTATTCAAACAGCTTCGCATGTCTGCCAAAGAATTGAATTCGAACAGCCATCTCAGCTCTCTGCTCATACTCTGCTCACGTGAGTGCCGTGTGCCCCTATTTAAACGCCTTCTCGTCTCTTCTGGAGCCGGAAAAACGTGCCGGCACACTAAACCGTCGCATCCAGCCGCTCAGACTCTGAGCCTCATCGAAAGGCATCAATAATTATCGAAATCGACTCAAAAAATGAAGTGGGAATTTGTTCTTGGCCTTCTGCTCTGCGTCGCCCTGGTCGCCTCCGTATCCGGCGAGGAGCTGCCAGTGGAGACCTTGAAGGCGTTGGAGGCCTTGTCCAACCCGGTGGAGTCCAGCAGAATGCAACACGAGGAGAAGGCCATCCTCATCAAGAAAGCCGTCTACAAACCGAATTATAACAAAGATTGAAGCGCGTGCTGCATGAGGATCTGTCTGGACTGAATTGTAAGCCCAACAATATCTAACCGCGTGGCTTAACTGGAAAGTGGAAAGAGCTTTAAATTATTTTTCTCCTATTGATATCGCTTTTAACTATAATATTAAAAATATATACAATCGACAATTCCAGACTCAGTACAATGAAATTTAATTTAACAAAACATTTTGTTTAGTTTTTTGATTTGTGCATTTTTAGCACAGTGCCGCAAGCGCGCAGGTTCTACATAAAGTAAAAACGCGACGTAGAAATCTGGTAACGTTTGGCACAGGCTTGTTCTGCAGTCAACAAAAACAACAACGAAAATACGTTGTTAAGCAAGACAACGTTGTGACAGTGCAGCGATAGAGTGCCGCAGACTCGCGTAGCGATAGAGTGCCGCACTCGGTGACGTCGCGTCGTCGGCGTTGGTCAACATGACGGTCTCGATCACCGTTCTGCAGGCACAGGTGTTCAAGCAAGTTACAGCAGATATCCAAGAGCTGTCTATTGTCACAAAGTATTCAACTACAGGCTGCGTGAAACGCGTCAGTGGTTCGATTCCGCGCCCGATCACGAAAAATGGTCGTGGCGATTCACAGCCATGAGGTCCGACCCGTAGCGCACAGAGAGTGTGCTTTGTCTCATGATCAGAAAGTCAGGCTGTTGTATACCCTGTGCGAGCGTATGCACGAGTGCGTTGTTTTTTGTTTAAGTATTCGATTTAGCAGATCATGTCCTCATTTTTACGGTAAATTTCTATGTATTTGATTCAGTTTATGCTTAACGTAATTCAGTACTTCAAAATCACTGAAGCGAGTGTTCTTGGTGGCAGCGACAATGGATCTTCAAAGGGCTTGCCTGTCAACTTAAGCTCATAGAGTGGAGCCAGAGTAACCTATGTACACAAATAGAGAAAAAGAGAACAAGCAAGGGACAATTAGGGACTATTATGTAAACTTAAGCTCATAAGGTGGAATCCATAATTGTCCTCTTGCTTGTTCTCTCTCCTCCTATCCCAGGTCCAATTTTTGTAACTTTTTGCCAAATCCAGCTTTCTGGTGTCACTGTGAGCAGAATGACGTATCATTCTGCAGGCCCTTTAAGCGCGGATGGCACAGCCCGTTGCAACGCTGGTAGATCCACTGGGTTGTCTCATATTGTGTCATACTTTATTAAATTTATTTTCAAACATTCGCGAGCGTTCAGTGAGACGAAAAATAGCTTTATAAACCAATGATTCGAAATTAAATAAGTTAGCCATGTGTACTTGAAGTGAAGTCGACAGGGAGGAATCATCCCAGCAAGGACTGACTAAGGACGTTGCAGTCAAGCTTAGGGCAAATATTCCAGTCCGCGACGATTTGCTGGGTCACCACGCCGGCCTGGTCCGTCCAAGCGGTCTCCTGAGCTGTTGGCGACTTCAGCTGGTGAGCCACATTATCCTCGCCGAGTCCCTACCCTACCGGCGCGTGCTCTCGACGTTTTTTCGTCGACTGTCTGCTTTTGTTTTGGATCCACTAAGGTCATACGTGAAGTGTCCTGTGTAGTTTAGTAGTCCTTAAATCCCAATCGAGGTAGTTCTACTGCTATACATGTGTAATATATCGGTAATGGTATCGAGCGTTTTAATATTTTCGATCGTTACTTTCCATTGATACTAGCTATAGCTGCATGTACTTCGACAGAGTTTGCAACCTGATTGGTTAGCCAACTTGGAAATGTAAATTCGTCATAAAATATTGTTCATTCATTGGATTCTAGGAAATAAGACAGATGAAACAAACAAATTAAATTAATTAAATAAAAGTAAATTAACAAACAAACTGCATTAATTAATATATAAAAAGTGAAGTATTAGGCGTCTACGCAGTTCTATTTTACAAGCAAAAATATCGATTTAAGACACTTCTTGTATCCGATTAAGAAACACGCTGCTATCACTACTTTCAGTAATATGCGCGAGACAGGTCAAGCAGCCTGAGCATCCGTAGACTTGGCCAGCTTCTCGGCCAGCCAGCGCTTCTCCAAGCCGGCCTCCACCGTGTCCATGAAACCGTCGAACGGGTTCCGGTTTCTGGGTCGGTAGCGCTGCAAGGAACGTACGGGGGGAGCGGAGTCTTGCGAGTGCGGCACCTGGTTGCCAAGCACAGATAGTTTATCTAAATTGGCATTAGGCAGTGCCGCAAATCACACGGAAGCGCTCTAGACTAATTTTGGCGCCCATAACTATTTATTGAAATATTTATGGTATTATTTATGGTAATTGGCGCAAGTGGTCCAACTGACGCCTTAACCGTTGAGCTGCTTTATCTCTAAAGGAAACATTTAAAAATTATCGCCATATTAGACCGGCATCATGTCGGCAGTTTCTTTAAATTTTGCAGTGTACTCACAGTGTACTCGCATGAAATATTAGGAAACGGGTTCTGTTGCAGGTGCAGCCTGGGGTCCCATTTCGGCGGCTGTCGCACAGCGGACCACATCGTGCCGGATGCGTCGCGCATGTTCTTGATCTCGTGCAGCGGGCCGACGACTGTTAGAATGATGTTGTAGTTTGAGGCGTCTAATTATAAAACTGCTGCTGGCACAGTTCGTATGAGTAAGACAGATTATTTACTAGATGCATGGACTTAGGGTTCTTGTGCTCTTGATAACAAATTAGGCCCCTTTCGATACTCAATATTGGACACATTGACACAAACATTACGCACAATCGACACCAAATATTAGACACAATCGACACCAAATATTAGACACAATCGACACCAAATACTAGACACAACTGACACCCAAAATTTGGGACAATCGACACCAAATATTAGACACAATTGACACTCAAAATTTGGGACAATCGACACCAAATACTAGACACAATTGACACTCAAAATTTGGGACAATCGACACCAAATACTAGACACAATTGACACTCAAAATTTGGGACAATCGACACCAAATACTAGACACAATTGACACTCAAAATTAAGCTCAACTGACATCAAGCATTACGCACAATTGACACCAAAAATTTTTGATGTACAGCCCTTAATTCCTTCAAAGTGCATCACCATTTTAATCCGCTTACTTGTGTCCCTGTTTCTCGATAAGAACCGAATATTATTCGGATCCTTTTCAACAGCCGTGGTGAACTCCGGCAGTCCAAGCGACTGGATTGGAGGATACTGTAAATCAAAGGCAGTTTTACTTTGAAATATTATGCATTTTCACAGGATGTACAGCAGCCCTGACTTTCTTAACGGCAGGCGTGTACACTCTCTATTACATGCCAGTTGGACAGACAATCAGGCACGTTACCGGGCTACGCGTCTGACCCGCAGCAGAGCACCGTTGAACAGGGGGGGGCAATGGGGACACTGCCCCCGGGACGTTTAAGATTATTGCTTAACGACAATGGGAGAACCATCCAGCGCAGATGTCAAGGGATCATCTGTCCCCCCTCCCCGCCCAGTGAAAATGGTAGGGGTCATGTTGTCTGGGAAAAAACTTTAATATATAATAATAAAACCTTGACTTAACTTTTTCTTTAAGAGCCCTTTGGCATCAATAAATGGCATTGAATCAGAATGCTACTATACAATAATAAAAAAAATAATTGATTACACCTGCCCCAATTGGGACAGATGTGCAACCGACAGCTCAGCCGCAGCTATTGCGCGTCGCATCTGAACGCTGCGCACGGCTGTTCAGTCGACACACGCACTCTCAATTACCCCAGCTACTGCTGGCACCCATTTTACAGCTGGGTGAACTGAAGCAATGCAGAGTCAAGTGTCTTGCTCAAGGGCACAAATTGTTCCAGTGAATTGAACCCCCAACCTTCAAGTCGTGAGTCCAGAATGCTAAAATGCTAGAAACAGACGTCTTGCCTGTCTGAAATCGTGCGGCCCGACCGTCCCGTAGGGCTCTCTGGGCAGGGCGCCCTCCTGCACGAAGCGCTGCTTGGCCGTATTCGGTCGCATCAACCGGAACAGAGTCTGCATCCGCTGCTTCTGCTGCTGCTGCTGCTTTTTCTGCGCCGCAGTCTGCCCGAGTGCAGGCAGTCGGTCGCCCGGAGCCACGGCAGCGGCGGCCTCGTACCTGGCGTCGCTTTCCAGACGGTAGCGCCACGGCTGCACAGCGTCCCGGCTGTTCCTCTTGGGCGGTCGCGGCTCCCAGGCCTGCGGCCGGAAGTCCGGCGGCGGCCGGCGCCAGATGTCATCGTCGGGAACAGGCGGCGGGACGGAGAAGTGCTTGCTTCGGGTTTTCTGCAACTCCTGGCGAGCGTCGAAGTTCACTCGCTCCTCGAAGCCGAACGGCAGCAGGCGGATGGTGGTCTGGGAGTCGGCCGCGGCTGCCAGGCTGGCAGCCCCCACTGCTGGCTCGGCTAGTGACGGAGCCGGAGTGTCAGCTGTTTTTGATGAACTCGAATTCTGACCGGCTGACGTCATGGCTGAGCCTGATTGACAGCTGTTAGAGTGTAAAGATCGGAGAGATTTGACTCCGCTTTATAAGCTGATATAATGACGGCTAGTTAGAGACAGACAGGGCGCAAACCTGTCTGTGCTTTTAGGTTGCGCTATCTATAATCTATTCTGTTCGCTCCGAAAGCTGCTCATTGTTAACAGAATGTGGATTCAGCGGCCACAGTGCCAGATTTCACCCAATAGCGGTATTGCTGTTCAATGGCTATCTTCTATAAAATAGGTAAGCCTGAGAAACTACCCGAGGACTGAATTAATGGTAACTAGCCATGACAGAGGACAACCCCCTCCCCATGCAGTCTTTCAAGGCGAGCTTTTATATATACTTGCACATATACACCCAGCTATTAGCTGCCCAAAATTCAAAAGAAGATGAGACTTTGAGAGCACAGTGACGACGCAAAGTGGCTCTGAGCAGAGGGGAGTCTGGCTGGCGGGTGCTACTGTTAGCCTAGCGGCTTGAGCAGCGCCTGTTTGGCCGGAAGCGCGGCTGTTGGACTGCCGGGCTTAGGGAGGGGAGAGACAGAGAGAGAGAATAAGATGATAAAGCTGAAAAAGTGCATTCCAGTAGACTTGGTTTGCAAGGGACTTGTCTGTCTGTTTTGCTGGCTCCTCTCCTCTCCGCTTCTCTTTATCTCTTTCTCTCTTCAAATTTTTAATACTTGATGAAGCTCCAGCATCTTTTACTTAAAATACAATCGCCCAAATGAGCTCAGCTCGTGTATGCGGCAAGATTTAACACTCGTTTAAATTTTGTCCTAAAGAATAATTATACCAGTCCGCTATACACACTACTTAACAGTAGTAGGATTAGAATAGGTCCTTGAAACTTGAATTTTTTAAGTCTATGGTAAAAACTGTATACAGTATCACCAGCAGCGCTGATCAAAAGAAAAAAGTATCGAAAAAAGTCTTAATTATCTAGTAACTGAACAAAGGGTGTGCTATTAAATTGTGATATTTTTTTCGTCAAAGGTAGTAAGCACAGGTGCAAGCACTGGTGCAATCCCAACTTGTGGAACCATTTGTAACACCTTAAATGCAGCGGTTGTAGAGCAAGGTTTGAGGCAGCTGCTTTGTACCTGCATCACTTCACGGCTTTTCCTAATTCTTGGCACCTGTACTTTCTCGGCTGAGCCATGGGTGTGAAGCATGTAAATCGTCTCTAAGCCGGGAGCAGTGAGCCCTTGCATGGTTCCAATGTGCTTTACTTTTAACGATTCGATGCTGCAGTCACTCAACACTGAGGCTACCCTCAACTTTTTAATCAGCCCTCCAAACTAAAGAAAATATGTTTCAACTTTGACCTTCCAAAGAGTTCTCGGTGCACTCTAATTTCATTAATTATACTTTTTATGCATAAGTAACAACATGATGGCAAGAGTTCATGACAGATAGGCAAAATTGCTGTGTATTTTCATTCTGACAGTTTTTATAATGAATGCCTTACTTCAATATTAATACTAATGATTTAATAGTTAAAGAGTGTGGCACTTTATGAACTAGTCCAATAGAAATTTTGCAAACCTATTCGAACGGTTTCTGTGTACAGCAAGTCTGCGACAAGAGTGCAAATTTGGTTAACAGATTAGATCAAATGTACAGGCAGAGAATGTGTGGGCTGTCACAGAGCTGTCTCAAATCAGTCAATGGGCAATTCCTTCGCTGATGGATTCATTGCTAAACATAGCTGGCCTTTGGCACGCTGTACACTCTGCCGTGGTGATTCAGGGTCCGGCCTGCCGTCCCCGGCTGAAGCTCCAGGTCGTAGTAGGCGGCTGCGCCATCGGCCGCGGCTGTTCCCGGTTTGGCGCCGGCAAGTCGAGACGGCGACGCCAGGAGTGTCGGCTCGTAGCCGTCGCCTCCCGAGCGACTCCGGCGCATTGTGGCACCGCCGTTGTTCGCTGCTGGTGGAGGGTTGGTGGAGATGGGGTTGGTGGAGATGGGGTTGGTGGAGATGGCGTTGGTGGAGATGGGGTTGGTGGAGATGGCGTTGGTGGAGATGGCGTTGGTGGAGATGGGGTTGATGGAGATGGGGATGGTGGAGATAGGGTTGGTGAAGATGGGATTGGTGAAGATGGGGTTGGTGGAGATGGGGTTGGTGGAGATGGGGTTGGTGGAGATGGGGTTGGTGGAGATGGGGTTGGTGGAGATTGGAGATGGGGTTGGTGGAGATGGTGTTGGTGGAGATGGGTTGGTGGAGATGGGTTGGTAGAGATGGCGTTGGTGGAGATGGGGTTGGTAGAGAGGGGATTGGTGGAGATGGGGTTGGTAGAGAGGGGATTGGTGGAGATGGGGTTGGTAGAGAGGGGATTGGTGGAGATGGGGTTGGTAGAGAGGGGATTGGTGGAGATGGGGTTGGTTTGTGAGTCTTACACATCCAGGATTCGGGACTTAAAGAGCATTAGAAAGGAGTTGGCAAATAACTTACCTCTTTCATGACCGCGAATTCCCGCCCCCCTCTGACAAGTGGCATAGTCCTCAAAATTGAGCGCTGTTTCTGGCGTCTGACTGAGAGATGACAAGATCGATGGATAGAACTGCAACGGAACCGGATGAATTTCAGGAGTGAAGAATTTCTCCTGCCAAACTTTCAGTTCAGCAGAAAGTTAAATAGATGTATTTTAATACAATATAGAACAGGACTCGTTTTTTGGCCTTCTTATCCTCCTACCCACCCGAACCCCTCCGCAAAAAATCTCTACCCCCGCTCCGCCCAATTTTTATTGCCTTTCTCGGTGTTCCAGCTCAAACTTACCATGTAGGTTCGTTTATTGGTTTGTTTATTGGCCCTCTCACTCAGCCGAACCCCTCCGCAGAAAATCTCTACCCCCGCCCCGCCCAAATTTTATTGCCTTCCTCGGAGTTACAGCTTAAAGCTACCATGTAGGTTCGTTTATTGGTTTGTTTATTGGCCCTCTCACCCAGCCGAACCCCTCCGCAGAAAATCTCTACCCCCGCCCCGCCCAAATTTTATTGCCTTCCTCGGAGTTACAGCTTAAAGCTACCATGTAGGTTCGTTTATTGGTTTGTTTATTGGCCCTCTCACCCAGCCGAACCCCTCCGCAGAAAATCTCTACCCCCGCCCCGCCCAAATTTTATTGCCTTCCTCGGAGTTATAGCTTAAAGCTACCATGTAGGTTCGTTTATTGGTTTGTTTATTGGCCCTTTCACCCAGCCGAACCCCTCCGCAGAAAATCTCTACCCCCGCCCCGCCCAAATTTTATTGCCTTCCCCTGTAGTTCCAGCCTTAAGCCGCCTGACATGCACATCTTCAGTGGCGCTGGATCCGTAATGTACATTACGGATGAACCTATAGCGAGTTTAGTACAAGTTTTTTACGTTCCTCGCTACTGGACTGTAAGTAGAGAATCAGCTATATAAACCAAATATGCCAGATTCGTCCATTGAGTTAGTCTTATCTGTGATCATAGCCGAGTACAGATACTCGTAGGGTTAAAATGGAGTAAAGATTAGATCACAACCGTATACGCTCGTACTTACCGAGAGTCATTAAACTGTACATAATAGTGTACATATTGAGTCATGGTAGTGTTCTGTTTGGTCATGATAGTGTACTTATCGGCTCATAGACAATTTACGGATTGTATCAAAATCGCTTCCACTGAAGCTCCTGAGGATTTAAACAAACTGGCTAATTACTCCCATGCCAAATCCCGCCAGTACCTTATCCCTCTCGGCCTCCGCTCCAGGCGGCCCAGGCAGGAAGGCCCTCGCTGCGCCGCCGGCACCGACGTCCTGCCTGCGCTGACCACCGACCGACTTCCAATTATCGACGCCTCGGCCGCTGCCGACGCCGCCGCCAAGGTTGTTCAAACTAGCATTGCCGCCAACGAAAATACTTCGGCCGGTTGACGGTGGCGCGGTCACGTGACCGACCTCTGGACTGTCCTCGGCGATGAACAGCAGGCCGCGCCGGTGGCACATGTACACAGTCAGCACTAGCAGGAGCAGCACCAAGGCGCAGGCCACCGCAACCACAGCCACAATCAATCCGCCAGCTCTGGAGAACACGGACATTGACGTCGTTGAGCCACCGCCGCGTCTTGACGATTTCGACAAATCTTCGCCGTCGCCGCTTACGTCGCGTCCAACGCCGCCGTAGGGTCTTCGTCCTTCGCCGGAGAAATCCAGCTGGTGCTGCTGAGGCTGCTGGTCATCTCGATGATGCAGGCGTGGCTTCGACCGGTCGATGAGCAACTGGATCTCCGTGTCCGTGTGGAGAGGCTGGTCGCCACTGTCGGACACGCGAACTCGCAGGCGGTGCAGCTGGCCAACCTCCGATTCGGCGATGTTGCGAGTTGTCTGGGCGGAGACAGATGGCATGAATGGCAATCTGCTGATTTAGAAGCTAATGAGTCAGCTCATTAGCAAATTTGTTGCCTCAGAAGCAAATATGTAGACTTAGAAGCAAATAATGTTGGCTTAGAAGCTAATATCTAGGTCTACCCGAACAGCAATCCGACGCCGGCGACGTCTGACCGACGTTCCCAACGTCTATCGAAGTCTTATTTTTCATGGCGCTGATGTAATGTAAAAGCCATTGACGTCGATAGACGTCGGGAACGTCGGCCAATCCGATGTTCATTGGCACCAATCCGACGTCGATGTCGATGAAAGTTATTTACTTTTACATTACACCGACATTCAGTCGATGTATGAAGTTGTTATCCGTTGATGTAATGTAAAAAGCACATATTTGTCATGGACGTCGATTGACGTCGGGAACATCGGCGAAACGTCACCGACGTCGGATTTCTGCCAATCAACGTTGGATTGGCCGACGTTCCCGACGTCTATCGACGTCAATGGCTTATACATTACATCAACGCCATGACAAGTATGACTTCGATAGACATCGAGAACGTCGGGAACGTCGGGAACGTCGGGAACGTCGGCCAGATGTCGCCGGCGTCGGATTGCTGTAGGGTTAGAAGCAAATTTGTTTGGTTCAGAAGCTAATTAGTTGACTGAGAAGCTAATATTTTGGCTCGGCATCAGAGAAGCTATAGAAGTTTCGGCAGTGAGAGAACTTCATCACGGTTTTATCAGCGCAAGAGGAGAGGTGAGCAGGAATCCGAGATCTTGCTTAATGGGCAGAGGATTAGAGCTTAAAGCTTGACCATTCTTCATCCATTATTTCGCGTAAAATGGCCATTTTGGTAATCCAAATGCTTTGCTAACAGCGGATTAAAACTTGGGTCATTAAGACGCTGAGATTATGGGGGATTTTCGAGGAAGCTTTCTTTAATAAGTTTGTTCAGAGAAATTTAAATCTCCTTCATTTAAAAGTTTCATCAGACATTGTCAGGTAGCTATAATCAAGCGTATAATTCCTGTAGTTATCATGAGGCGAAAAATTGAAAAACTTTGGAGTCTTTCTATATCCGGGTCTTTGTACATGAACATCCGGGTTGTTGTTCTACTTCCTTGGTCTTGAAACATCCTGGTTTTTTCTACATTTGGGTATTTGTACGTCCGGGTTGATGATTTAAAAGTATCTCATGGTCTTTCTACATCGTTTTCTTTCTTTCTACATCCTGGTCTTTCTACATCCTGATCTTGCTACATCCTGGTCTTTTTAGATCCTGGTCTTTTACATCCTGGTCTTTCTACATCCTGGTCTTTCTACATCCTGGTCTTTCTACATCCTGGTCTTTCTACATCCTGGTCTTTCTACATCCTGGTCTTTCTACATCCTGGTCTTTCTACATCCTGGTCTTTCCACATCCTGGTCTTTCTACATCCTGGTCTTTTTACATCCTGATCTTGCTTCATCCTATCCTACATCCTAGGTCTTTTTACCTTCGCGTCCTTCTACATTCGGGTCTTTCTTCTAACATTCCATTATATCCGGGTCGCAGTACACTTATTTTTTGTCTTTGACCTCTAAGTATATTTTTAAAACCATTGTTTTTTTCTTTAGCCATTCTCGACCGGCACTTTCTGGTGAAAGTACAGTAGTTGTCCAGCCCTTGGAATTTAACCAATAATTTAGTGCAAATTTCGTCTGCAGTCGAAAAAACAGTTGAAGCAAAAACTCTGTGCTCTGCCTGCTATGATTGACTAAAAGTTTTGTCAGGGAAGTCCCTCGAGACACGCCCCAAGGCGGGTTCCACTAGAAGAAACCTCATTTTCCAAGGTTTCTGTCAAGCTAAAGAAGCTTTAGATTTCAACTTGACAAAGAAAGGGTCTGTGCTCTGCTGTGCGTGCGAAGGTGAGAGAGAGAGGGCCTGTAAGTTTTCAGTTTTATTAAGCTGACGGCCTTGCGAAATTGTGGGTTTTAGGAGAAAAAAATGCTGTGCATTTCTTTGCTTTTAGCCGAGTGAAGTACTGCGATTGACAGCCGAGAAAGAGGGTAAATTAGTCGCGGGAAATCTTTCAATTAAAATTGGGAGTGCGATCAGGGGCCATGGAGTGACTTTGGGTGTTTAGGAGACGGCATGAGGTGTTTAGGGGACGACATGAGGTGTTTAGGAGGCGGCATGAGGTGTTTAGGGGACGACATGAGGTGTTTAGGGGACATGAGGTATTTAGACGACATGAGGTGTTTAGGGGACGACATGAGGTGTTTAGGGGACGACATGAGGTGTTTAGGGGACGACATGAGGTGTTTAGGGGACGACATGAGGTGTTTAGGGGACGACATCATGTGATTAGGGGACGACATCAGGTGTTTAGGGGACGACATCAGGTGTTTAGAGAACGACATCAGGTGTTTAGGGGACGACATGAGGTGTTTAGGGGACGACATCATGTGATTAGGGGACGACATCAGGTGTTTAGGGGACGACATGAGGTGTTTAGGGGACGACATCAGGTGATTAGGGGACGACATCAGGTGTTTAGGGGACGACATCAGGTGTTTAGAGAACGACATCAGGTGTTTAGGGGACGACATCAGGTGTTTAGGGGACGACATGGGGTGTTTAGGAGGCGACGTGAGGTGTTTAGGGGACGATTTAAGAGATTTGGAAATGATATGAGACGACACGAAGTGTTTAGGCGCCATGAGACAGATGCATTGTACACTAGGAGCGCTATCGGGAAGCAAAGGGCGACCATGGGCTGTTTTTGGGGGCTGCCAACGGCGCGTCGTGCGCTGTGGAGGCGTCTTAAGATACACCCTAAGACGCATGTGCAGCGTTATAAATTTCCGCTCACAATGATTCGGCCGTCAGCCACGGTGACGTCAAACAGCGGCCTGCCCGGATTTCCCGCTGTCGACAGCAGGTGGAATCTCAGCAGCCCGTTCTGCCCTTCGTCGGCGTCCTTGGCTCGAATCTGCAGCACCGTCTGGCCGGCTCGTTCTTGATAAGAGACGCCAAACGACGCGCTATCGTTGCTATGGCCGGTTGCTAGGGACGCGGAGGGAAACTGTACCGCCGGGGCGCAGTCGTTGACATCGATTAGATCGACGCGGACGTCGGCTGTGGCGGTGTGCTTCACCGAGGGACCGCGGCTGCTGCCCGAGTGCGAAGCCGGGAAGGCGCGATCGACCGCAAGGACTCGCAGCTCGTAGACCGCCTGGCGCTCGCGATCCAGCCGTGTCCGAGTGGTTAGGCGGCCGCTGTACAAGTCCACGCTGAAGGAGTGCGCGTCGCGACTTGGCTGCAGTCTGTACCTGATGCCGCCCGTGTCCGGAAAGTCGTCCGCGTCGACAGCTCGGACGCTTCCGAAGCCGGTGCCGGGAATGGCGTTCTCGGGCACACGGAACTGGTAGTAGGTCACGGGGACACCTGTAAGGGGGTTGACCTGAAAAGTTTTCAGGGGATTTTGGGTTAGTTTTTTGTACCGCATCTGTAAGGGAGAGGTGGAGACGAAAGAGCGAGAGGATAGAGGAAGAGAGTAAAAGAAATGTTGCATTAATTATTCGGGACACTATATAATTAACTCACAAACTTCGGCAACTCGTCGTTCATGTTGAGAATGGTGACATTAACCGTGGTGAAATTGTGAAGGCCGCCCTGGTCCTCGGCTTTGACCGTGATTAAATAGTTCTGTCGGGCCTCTCTGTCGAAGCTGACCAGAGACTTGATCTCTCCCGTTAACGCGTCGATGCCGAAATGAATTTGCGACTGTTTATCGATGCTGTAAGTCACTCGGTTGTGCGGCTCGGAGTCTTTGTCTATGGCCCTAACCTGGTAACGCGTTGGATTGGAGCATTTGATATTTTACATGGTTGGCAGGTTGGAAGCAACCTGTCCAACGCTACCTTCCATGCGATTCTCTCCCATGCCAACGCCGCCTTCGGGCCCAGAGTTTGTACGATGCCCGACTATAAGAAGTCAGGGCTGGTGTGCATGTGTGTGGTGTGCTCCGGGTTGCCATGCTGCCGTTTCCCTCTCCCGCCCTACGTAAGGCCCTGCAGGGACCATTGGAAACCATTACCGTCGTTCACCTACTTTGGGTCAAACCCGGATCTCCGAAGTTTTCAGGCCTGAAGTATCTCTGACACCACGTCCGCTACCTAAAGGCCACCATCCACCTACTGGACTCTCCGGAGGGGGACCGTAACCACCCAATCTCTTTTGCGCGACACCGCAGCACCAGCTGCCCGTGGTCGACAAGGGTTGGTGGATTCAGCTGCGACGCCTCCCCGATGCATGAAATGGAAAAACAGCATCTGGACTGGAACGTCTTTCCCTGCACCAACCTTAGCAACCCGAGCACCCGGATGCAGATTCTCCGGCAGGGCAGCTGAGTAGCCTTCGGGCGGCACCCTTTCAAACTGGGGCGCCTCGTCGTTGATGTCCAGCACCGGAATGTCCAGTCTGCGGCAAGTCTGCAACCGCCTCGGCGTCCCGTTGTCATGGCAACAGAGTCGCAGACGCTCAACAGGCTGGCTCTCCCTGTCCAGACTGTCGTTGACTTGCAGCTTGTACACCTCAGCGCCGCCGTCAACCAGACGGAATCGAATCGCGGATGACGACGACAAGCTAGACGGGTCCTGCGCCGTCAGGCTACAGGTGACTCGCCCGGCCTCGCCGGAGTCCGCATCGCTTGCCGTCACAATGGCCACCACAACGCCCTTCGAGTCGGGGCCTTCTATGATGCCGACACCGTGGCCAGCGTCGGACGATGCCGACGGCATAAAATCGACAGAGACCCTAGGCTCGTTGTCGTTGACGTCGAGCACATCGACGAGGACTCGAGCGTCCTCGGCGGGCAGCGCTGGCGAGCCGCAATCGGTGACAGCGACGGCGAAGGCGAATCTGCGTCGACGCTCGAAGTCAAGGCCGGCCGAGCCGACGCTCAGCCAGCCGCTGTCGGCGTCGACGTTGAAAGCGGCGAGGGTCTCGACGTCAGCCCCGGCCGAGCTGATGCCGAAGCGCAGTCGCGCGTTCTCCCCGGAGTCGCCGTCGTGAGCTGTCAGCTGGAGCAGCCGCTGACCCGGCGGGGCGTCCTCCGAGACGTTGACAGAGTAGGTCGCGGGTTCGAACACTGGCCGATGATCGTTGACGTCGAGCACGACGACGGTGACGCTGAGGGTGCCGGTGTTGGCCAGTGGGGTGCCGCTGTCCACGGCCAGGAGCAGCAGGTCGTAGCCGGCCACGGACTCGCGGTCCAGCGGCGCCGTTTGGGTGAGGCGGGGAGGCGGCAGCTGGCCGGGGCCGCGGCGCGGTTGCTGCAATTCGAATGGCGCCTTGTTCGATCGCAGCTCGTACCTGCGGTGCGGGGTGGAGATGCGAGCCGATGGAAGAATGCCGCCTCCCCAAATACCTGGCCAGCACAAATATCCCAATAAAGGTACCCCGGTCGAAGATAATTTATCTGATTCAGAATATTCGATAAAAGATGTCTATAAAAATACCCGATCAAAGATTCCCGATCAAGAGGTACCTACTTGAACAAGAATACACCCATAAAAAAGACACCCCAATCAAAGATACCCTGATCAAAAGATACCCTGATCAAAAGATACCCCGATCAAATGATACCCTGATCAAAAGATACCCTGATCAAAGATACCCCGTTCAAAAGATACCCTGATCAAAGCTACCCCGTTCAAAAGATACCCTGATCAAAGATAACCTGTTCAAAAGATACCCTGATCAAAGCTAACCTGTTCAAAAGATACCCTGATCAAAAGATACCCTGATCAAAAGATACCCCGATCAAATGATACCCTGATCAAAAGATACCCTGATCAAAGATACCCCGTTCAAAAGATACCCTGATCAAAGCTACCCCGCTCAAAAGATACCCTGATCAAAGATACCCCCTTCAAAAGACACCACGATCAAAGATACCCCAATAAAATTTCCCGGTGGATGCATATAAAAGGCTCTTAAGCAAAAGCTCTTTGAATTATGAACTGGCCTTTAATTGAATCGGAGCTCTCGAAAAAATGACGAATGACCCATTGATTGCGAGAGAAGGCGACGGAGAAGAAGAGGATTGAATAGACGGGATTCTAATCCCTTTAAATCCCCATTTTGTCCTGAGGGTTTGGGGCTGGTGTTGCCTTTCAGATTGAATGGCAGCCATAAAAAGGACGATTTTCTGCTCAGGCAAAATTTTCGAGGGGGATTAATTATTAATTAGCAGCAGAAGCCCATTGCCCGCCGCCGTCTGAAGATTTAAGAATCTGAGGCAGAAGGAAATCCTTCATAGTCAGCACTGTCGTCATCCATGCAGACTGGAGCTTGCTAGTGTAAATTTCTAAAATAGAAGAAGATTGCAGGTTTAAATTGTTCTTTTCCGCCCCTTATCTATCTCGAATCTATCTCGTCCCGCCCCCGCACCATCATCACCTCAAATTTAATTAACTCATTCCACCCGACGCATTAGCCCCCCAAATCCGCTGTCGACCAGCCCAATTCCGCCCCCCAAATCCGCTGTCGACCAGCCCCACTCCGCCCCCAATTCCGCTGTCGACCAGTCAGCCCACTCCGTTCCCAAATCCGTCTCACGATCAGCCCAGTTCCGCCCCCCCAAAATCCGCCCCCCAAAATCCGACCCTCAAAATCCGCCCCCCAAAATCCGCCCCCCAAAATCCGCCCCCCAAAATCCGCCCCCCAAAATCCGCCCCCCAAAATCCGCCCTCGAAATCCGCCCTCCAAAATCCCCCAAAATCCGCCCTCGAAATCCGCCCTCCAAAATCCCCAAAATCCGACCCTCGAAATCCGCCCCCCAAAATCCGACCCTCAAAATCCGCCCTCCAAAAATCCGCCCCCAAAATCCGCCCCCCAAAATCCGCCCCCAAAATCCGCCTCCATTCCTTTGAAAGTCTCAGCATCCAGTCCGCATCAAATCAGGGAACAAAGGAAGATAGGAGGCCGCGGCCGCACTTAATACCAACATTATCTAAGCTAAGACGCGCGTCCACCCACCCCGCTGCCGGAGCTTGATTTATTGAACAGCGGCGGGTCCTCAACAGTTGCCGGGCAAGGGCTTTTTACCGAAAAGCGACTGTTGCTAAAAGATAGCAAAGTCTCTGTGAGGGAGTTTATTAATCATATTTTTATCCCAATGAGCCAAGCCGCTGTCAGTGCTGGGAATGCAGATCGATGGCGGAGCGGTCATCCCTCAGCACCGCTTTGTTCTCCGCTGGGATACACGCCCAGATTCGGGTCAATTTTGGGACATCAAGTATAGTTATAAAATAATATAGAGCCAATAATATATTGATTTGCGCTTCAGCATTGCTGACAATGTTTGACTGACAGATTCAATAGGGGGGGCTTGGGTCCGACTTTCAGCAGCAATTTGTCTGTCTGTCTGCGTGTTTGCGCGCTTCCGAAAGAGGGCAAGGTGGATGGGGATCTCTGAGCACCAGCATTTGTCCTCCCTAAACCCCCCAACTCTGCCCTGTGTTTCCTTTTCCCCCAAGCTTCACAGCCCCCCCCGCTTCCACTCCAATCTCTGAGGACCGCTAGGGGGTCTCCGAGGCTGAGTTTGTGTGTATTAATTAATCCCACTTCCAGCACTCATTTATATCGCTCCTCTCTCTCTACCCCCCCCCCCCTAACTAACTCTCTTCGACGAGGCCCTTCCATTCTCTCAATTTTTTCCTGGGGAAAAATCACACTCTCACACATTTCCCCTTCTATGCCAAGTTTTTTATACGGGGGCCTCTACCCTCTCTCTCTCGCTGGCTCACTTATAATCTGCTGCCCAGCCTGAGTTGACACTTTCAGATCCAGTGAAGTGCGGAGCTGCTGCAGTGGCCCCGACCCACTTTCTGGGGCTTCTCTGACCTGCTCACTGGGCGGATAAAGAGCTGATTGAAGAAGGGGATAGACTGACTCAACCGGGACTTTGGGGATAGACAGACAGACAGACAGACAGACAGACAGACAGACAGACAGACAGACAGACAGACAGACAGACAGACAGACAGACAGGCAGACAGACAGACAGACAGACAGACAGACAGACAGACAGACAGACAGACAGACAGACAGACAGACAGACAGACAGACAGACAGACAGACAGACAGACACACAGACAGACACTAAGACAGACAGACAGACAGACAGACACTAAGACAGACAGGCAGACAGACAGACACTAAGACAGACAGAAAGACACAAAGACACACAGACACACAGCACAACAGACAGACAGACAGACAGACAGACAGACAGACAGACAGACAGACAGACAGACAGACAGACAGACAGACAGACAGACAGACAGACAGACAGACAGACACTAAGACAGACACTAAGACAGACAGACAGACAGACAGACAGACAGACAGACAGACAGACAGACAGACAGACACTAAGACAGACAGACAGAGACAGACAGACACTAAGACAGACAGACAGACACTAAGACATACAGACAGA